>ML776723.1:500343-564647 GCA_009831015.1 Picea engelmannii
AGAGATAGTGGAACGGGGGGGAGAGAGAGAGTGTGAGAGTGTGAGAGGGGGAGAGAGAAAGACAAAGAGGAGGGGTACAGATAGAGAGGGAGGGGGGAGAGAGAGAAAGAAAAAGAGGATGGGTAGAGACAAAGTGTGAGAGGGATGAGAGGTATAAAGAGAGGGATAGTGAGAGGAAGGGAATAAAAGAGCCTGGAGAAATAGAAGGGGGTAGAGAGAGAATGAAAGGAATGGGGGGATACAAAGGGAGACAGAGAGGGGGAATAGAGAGAGAAATAGTGGAAAAGAGAGTGATACTGATACTAACAACGAGGAGAGAGAGAAAGGGTGGAAGAGAGGTGGAAATGAAAGGGGAGTGAAGGAAAAAGGGGTAGAGAGAGAGAGAGAGAGGGGAGGGCTAGATAGGGAGTGGGTGTGAGAGTCTAAGTCATGTCAAGGTAAGGTCTAGCTCTAGATATTTCCATGCCTTGTGATGTCTAATTATTCCCATGTCTAGATCTTACCATGTATAGGAGTGTGAGGGAGAGAGAGGGAGACAGACATGGGGGGTAGAAAGGGAGAGTGAGAGTGAGATAGAGGGGCGAGTAGATGTAGGAGAGGGAGGAAAAAGATAGAGAAGGAAGGAAATGATTTTTCAAGAGCACACATGTGTTCCTAGAGCGTGTGCATTCTCGTTGAATGCGTGGGTGCTCCTAGAGCACATGCATGTTCCTAGAGCACGTGCACGCTCCTAGAATGTGTGCACATTTGATTGAATTCAAATTTTTGGGGAAAGATTGATAAGGTGTATGATGACTTGGTTGGCTTGGATTTAGGTTCGGGATGACAAACCTAGTGGTTTGGTCTGCAAGTTCATACAAACCTCCTTTTTTGTGAATACCCCTCTATATCTCTGTTTTTGACTTTATTTTTCTATAGGATAAAAAAATTGGTTGTTGACGGAATTATAGACACTGATCGATTCGTCTATGAAGATCTCAAATATATGATTTTTTTTTAAATTATTATTGTTTACTATTTTTAATCTATTTTTGTCTTCACATATATCAAAATCCTAGAATACATACATGTCTTATTTCTACTATAACGTTTTCTTGGTTTAACCATTTCTCAAATGCATTATATGTGGAACTAGAGGAGATTGATACCTACTATCTAAAAATAAATAAAAATTGTTTTGATCATGTTAATACCCTTTTATCCTACACGAATACAAGATGTTGTCATTTCAGGTATATGTTGACTTTGATAATTTTAAAAATATATAAAATTGATATTAAAAATTTCCCAAAACTACATGGCACAAGAAAAACGGGTTCTCTACAAGTATACAAGTTTTTGGAATGAAATTCCATCGTTAAGAAACTCAACACATGCACCAACGAAAACATATATCTTATATTTTGTTGGAAAATAAGATATCACTATTAAAAAAATCAAATTTTAGCTAGTTATTCACAATGTCTATGAATAAAGGTTGCATATTCGGAAATACAATTCAACTTCCTATGTTTCATATTCTTACACCATATTCAAATTCATTGTAAAACTACCTTGAATAATCCCTCCAAGTTAACATATTGTTGTTTTTCCAGGTTTTCATTGCCACTAACGCGTCATGAGAGACCATATGCAATATTCGTGATACAATATATAAATTAGAACAAAACATATCTAGTAGGAAATGACAGAATAATAATGATATATCTAGAAAAATATCATAAGAACAACATAATAATCACTAGGAATAGAAACTTTGATTAATGAGATTTCTTTGGTTGGGATTTTTGGTTTTGATTGGAATAGCCACAGTTTTATCAAGAGAAACTTTATTATGATAGCAATGTTCACTTGCTTGTTCGAGAGGGAAACCTCCAACAGAGAAAATCTATATTAAAATAATCTCCAAGACAAGATATCCAATGCCTCCTACTCTTATTTATACTAATTCTACCTTCTAAGGAAACTTCTAGAGGAATATCTTTCTAGAAGCAGAAGCTTCTATTAGGTCTTCTTACATTGACTTATTCTTCTTTATTTATTAGGCCTTATTAACTAATGTCTTCTTTTATTAAATAGAAAACATGTCATACTAACTAATGACCCATGGAGAGGGGTTAGGATCGAATCCTAACATGCCCTCCCCCTTCAAAAGAAGCCTTGTCCTCAAGGATGCAGGTGCAGAAACTGTTGAAGTATGGTTGCAGGTTCCCAGGTCATCTCCTCTGGTGTTGTGCCCTTCCACTTGATAAAAAATTCCTTGATAGTGTGACCATGCAACTGATGTCCATGGTTATTGAGGATTGCTTCGAGTTAGAGCCACATGGAACCTTCTTCATCTAATTCTCGTGGGATGGTTTGGAATCTGCAATTTTGTCCTGCCACTTTCTTTAGACATGAAACATGGAACATCGAATGGATTTTGGAAGTGGAATGAAGGGCCAATTTTTAATCCAAAGAACCAATACGCTTGATGATATGGTAGGGTCCATAAAACTTAGGTGCCAATTTATGATTTCTCTGAGCTTTGAGAGATGTTTTCTTGTAAGGTTGGAGCCTGAGAAACACCTGATCACCTTCCTAAAAAACCCTTTATGAATGATGTTGGTCTTCTTGTTGCTTCATGCAATTTTGGGCCATGTGGAGGTTATCCTTCAGAGCCACTAGAGTGGTTGTATGACCTTGCAACATTGTATCGATAGATTGGACCTTGGATGTGCCAGAAAGATAGGTAATGAATGTTGGTGGTCATTTCCCATACACCGCTTCATATGGGTTCATTTTAGTGGTCATATGATATGAAGTATTGTACCACCATTATGCCAAAGGAATCCACTGCACCCACTAGTGTTGTTTGTCTGAAGCAAAATAGTGAAAGTAGGTTTCCTAATATTTGTTGACTACTTCCGTTTGACCGTCAAACTGGGGGTGATAAGTTGTGCTCATGTTGAGTTGGGTGCCATTTAATTTAAGAAACTCTTGCCAAAATGTGTTGGTGGAGGTTGGGTCATGATCAGAGACAATATAGGTTGGCATGCCATGTAGTTTGAAAATATGATCAAGGAAGAATTGTGGTACGAGTGTCGATGTGAAAGGGTGAGGTAAGGGACAAAAATGAGCATACTTGGAGAGGCGATCAACAACCACCACAATGACAGACTTGTTCCCTGCTTTAGGAAGGACCACTATAAAATCCAAGGAGATTTTTTTCCATAGAGAAGATAGAATGGGTAAGATTTGTAGGACTCCTGGAGACTTGATTGTTTCACCTTTATTACGTTGGCACACCTCACACTCAATGAAAAATTGAAGTATATCCTTCTTCATGCCTGCCCAAAAAAAAGAATGACAAGCATGAGAATATGTATTTTGGAAGCCCAAATGACCCTCTATAGCTGAGGAGTCCAACTCATTTAAGAGCCTGAGATTGAGTGTTGAGGAGGGTGAGAGAACCAGATGATCCTTATATTGGAGAATATTATCCTGCCAAGTGTATCCAATGGGAGGATTAGGGTCCTCCTGAAGACGCTAAATTAATTTGGAGATATTTTGGTGCATTGGCCACTCTTGGCACACTTCTTCAATCCAATCAAGGATCGGTAAGGATAGATCAAAGAGGGAGCCATCCTCATGTTGTCTTGACAATGCATCTACTACTATGTTATATTTTCCCTTTTTGAAGATGACTTCATAATCATAACCCAACATTTTTGTCAGCCACTTATTTTTTTCTAGGGATGATAGTTGTTGCTCCAAAAAATATTTCAAGATATGGTGATCTGTTTAAATATGAAAAATGACATCCCAAGAGATATGGTCACCAAGTGTGCACTGCATGGATAATGACCATCATTTCTTTTTCATACGTAGATCGACCCAAATTACGACCACTCAATACTTGGCTAGTAAATGCCAAGGGTCGACCATCTTGGGTGAGCATTGCACCTATACCCGTGTTGGAAGCATCTTATTCCACCACAAAGGTTTTGGTGAAGCCAGGAGATACTAGGACAGGGGCAATCTACATGGACCTCTTTAAATTTGTGAAGGATATTTCAACAACACACGTCTATTGAAATGCATTCTTCTTAAGGAGGTCAGTCAATGGATTAGCAATTTTTCCATAATGGTTGAAAATTTTCCAGTAATAGTTGGTGAGACTAAGAAAACCACTTGGGTGCTTTAAGGTCATTGGGTGTGGCCATTATTTCATAGCTTGTATCTTTTTAGGGTCCACTTTTACCCCATCTCTACTGACAATGTGCCCCAAGTATTCCACTTCGTTGGTTCCAAATGAACGTTTGGCCTTTTTGATAAATAATTGGTTTTCCTACAACAAGTGAAGGAATTTGTCCACATAAAGAAGATGGATATCCCAAGTGTAGCTATAAATGAGGATGTTGTCAAAGAAAACCAAGAAAAACTTCTGAAGCTAAGGTTTCAATAGCTTATTCATGAGACTTTGGAAGGTGGATGGAGCATTGCAAATGCCAAAAGGCATGACCAAGAATTCATAATGTCCCTCATGAGTTCTGAAAGAAGTCTTCAGAATATTTTCCTCCATCCTGATCTGGTGATAACTGTAGCGAAGGTCTAATTTGGTGAATACACATGCACCTTGTAGTTCATCCAACAAATCATCAATGATAGGAATGGGAAATTTATCGTTGATGGTCAGTTTATTCAAGGCATGAAAACAAGGCCACATGCGCCAAGTACATTCTTTGTTTAAAACCATCACCATTAGGGAAGAATATGGGATAGTACTAGGGAGAATTTCCCCCGCCTCTAGTAATTCCTATACCATCTTTTCTATTTCATTTTTCTAAGAAAAGGGATATCTTTAGGGACTTACATTGGGTGGTTGACTACCCAGAAGGAGAGGGATGCTATGATCATGCTCACCCCTGGAAGGAGGTAAGGTTGTAGGAATCTCAAAGATCTTGGGGTACTTGTCCAAGATGAGTTGTAGGCTAGGAGGAACTACCTGAGAGGCATGTTTAGTGACTTGGATGGCATTAAATAGAAAAATCACACCATGGTGGACTTTCTTCAATATTTTTTCCATCCTGTGAGAGATGATGATTTCAGGAGAGCCCAATTGGAGACCCCTGAGAGTATAGTGGTGATATTCTTGGGTGAATCTCATATATAATTCTTGATAATCGATTGTAGTCGACCCCAGAGTGCGAAGCCATTCCATGCCCAATACAATATCACAACCACCCATGGAAATAGAGAACATGTGGGTTTTCAGATGGTAATCACCTATTTGGAGTTTGACATTCTCACATTGCCCCCCACACTTCATAGTACCACCATTAGCGATGAGGATTCAAAAATTAGAATCAGGGTGGACAAAGAAATGGATCTCATCAGCGAGCTTGCGGTGAATAAAATATGGGTGCTACCATTATCAATCAACACCACAATTGGCCTTGGTTTAATGTATCCCTTGATATTCAATGTCTGTGGGGCCGAAATACCTCAGAGTGTATGAAGCGAGATGAACGGGTCCACAGATTCCAATAGTGTGACAACTGGATCTTCGACAAGATCACCTGGTTGAGCTGCCTCTTGTTCTGAAACCTCATTTAATGGGATGTTTCCATAGGAAGAGGAAGATGAGTCATCGATATGGAAGAACTTTTTTCTCTACATTTATGCCCTGGTGCATACTTTTCATCACAATAGTATCAAAGGCCTTTCTTGCAACATTCCACCATTTCTGCGGGAGAGACCTTTTGGACCTTCAAATTTTGGGTCGGAGCAGGTGTATACCCTAGGCGACGATGGGTGGTAAATGGAGCCTTCAGGTATGGTTCCTGGAGGATGGTCTCTGCTTCCCTGGATAATTGACATGCTTGCAATGAGGTAGTAGGATGATGCATGTTCACATGAGCCTTGATAGATTCTTTTAGACTAATGATAAAACATTCAAGGTAAAATTCATCAGATAAGCCCTTGGTACAGATAGCCAACTATTCAAATGTCGCGATGAAGTCTGTGATGGATTCAGTTTGGCGCAACTTAGTGATGTGGCCAAAAAATTGTGATTCCTTATCAAAATGGGCACAAACTTTTTTGGAGAACATGTTCTAATTGGGAGGTCCTGGATAACATTTCTTATGCCACTACCACCACCACCAACGTTCTTGATCCAAGTGAAAAACCCCTACATGGAGTTTGGTCTCATCATCTCGAATATCATGAAGGGATAAGTATTTTTCCATTTGAGAAACCCACCTGGATGGGTTGGACCCATCAAATTTATGCATGTCAACTTTGGGCACCTTATTCCAAGAAGGCGGAGAACCCCAAAGGGAGTGGGAGGACTTAGTATGTTCATAATGAGAAGACTAAAGTTCTTCTGGGTTTGGCTCAACTTTATTACCCCTAAAGAGTTGCACAATTTTTTTGACTTGCTCGTCAAGGGCTGTGGTGAATTCATTGTGGAGGGAAGACATGCTTTCAACAATTTGTTGTTCCGGGTGGGACATTCTATCCTCCAAGGTTTTTTGGGACTGAGAGAGAATGGTAGGCATGGTGAAGGATTAGGTAGAAACATAAGTGTCAGGATGGAAAAATGGGCTTAAAAATGATAGGTACGTGGTTGACTAGGACAAAGAGAGGAATCCAATGGGATAGGTCTCAAGAAAGAAGTCCTAGAGGGGTTTGGGTTTGTAAGAAAAAAAAGGATTAAAATTGAAGGGTACCATGCGATCAAAATGAAGAGAGGAATGCGATGGGATAGTTCACAAATAAGGGTGCTGACCGGCCCAATTTTTTTTTTTTTACTCCTTTGGAGTTATACTCCAAACTAAAAAATATTGCAAAGGCGGAATGCCAAAATTCTTAACAGGACAAAAGATGTTGTAATTTTGCAACCCTAGTGCAGATGACAAGGTTGCACTGTAATAGATCTTGCCTTTTCTTTCCCTGTTCTATTCCCAAGGGTTAGGGTTTGCAGGGAATCTACAGTCAAGGGTTTTCCCTGTTCTATAGCTCTTTTATGTATGTGCGGGTTCTAGCAGTAGTACTTGGCCCAATATCTCAGGGAACCAACTAAGGAAACTAGATCGTACCCTTAGCCATACTACCCAACTACTCAAGTACTAGAGAGACACTTCCCGAGTGTTGTTCTTGGTGACACTATAGTAGTCAAGTGACCAATCGATTTATCTATGGAGGTCTTCAAGATGCCTAGCCTTATCCATATACATGTGTTTTCTGATGCGCTACCGCTTGAAGGGGTACCAATAGGGGTTACACGGGTGGTCAACAGATGTTCCCTTAAGAACCAATTGTATTTCATGTGTGTATGACTCCCTGACCGTGGGTTTATGCGCGTAACGATAAATATCTATAGCTTAAAGACGTCGAAATACATCTCTACCCTAAAAAAATTTAGCGCACAAGTCTTTCCCTGGAGATAACTTTGATACCACTTGCAATATTCCTTATACAATATATTATGCAGAGAATAAAATATCTAGTAGGCAATGATAGAATAATAATGATATATCCATAAAAATATCAGAAGAACACCCGAATAACACCAGGATAATCACCATGAAGAGCATATTTATTATGATAGCAATGTCCACTTGCCTCTTCGAGGGGGAAACCTCTAGCAGAGCAGAGCTCTATTACAATAATCTCCAAGACAAGATATCCAATTCCTCGTATTCTTCTTTATTTATTAGGCCTTATTAACTAATGTCAACGTTTATTAAATAGAAAACATATCCTACTAACTAATGACCTGTGGAGAGGGGTTAGGATTAGAATAGTTTGTATTTGTATTTGTATTTGTGTTTGTATTAGAATAATTTGTAGGGGTTAGGGGTTAGGATTAGAATAGAGGGATTAGGATTAAATATAGTATTTTTATATAATAGTTTGTATTTGTATTTGAATAATATAATATTTTATCTAATAGCTTATATTTTTATTTGACTAATATAATAATAATAATAATCTAATTTAAGGTCAATCAAGTCTACACCAAATTAATGTATGAAGCCTCTTTTTGTTTTAAATTGATATATACAAAATTCATACCTAACAAAATAAATTACTTGAAATCACTATTGATAATCAAAATCCATTGCTAAAATGATTTAATGACTTAACCTAAAAATTTAATAACTTAATTAATATAACTATAATGTCAAAAATAAAAATTGATTTTTATAATTTATGACTCTATGATGCTTATATTAAATGCATCACCAACAACATTAATATTACCAACAACATTAATATTATTGTCTATGATGCTTATATTGAATGCATCACCAACCACATTAATATTACCAAAAAACATTAATATTATTGAAATTGAGAGATTATATTCAAATAAAAAAAACAATATTAAAATATTTTATTACATTAATAAAATATTTTAGAGTTATCTGACTATTTAAAAATATTTAGATTACCACATTTTTTTATCAATCTACATCTAAATAGATGGAGTGTCCACTAAGTGTTTAACAAAGTTATTGAGAAAGATTGTAAAATATTATAACCAACACTGAAAAATACACAACAACAATTATAACCAACTGAAAAATTACACACTCAAAAATCTATCATAATTTTTTGGATTTATCTCACTTCTCTAAACACACATGGTTTATCTCACTTCTCTAAACACACATGGAAACGAAAAAGGGTGAAGAAGGACCACGCCAACAATGCTAAAATTCTACCAGACTAGTTTGTATTTCTTTTGACGTGTTTTTTATTAATTGTTATTATTAGTTCCCGTGTTGTGTTTTAAGGTGAGGTTGGTTTTTCTTTGAAAAACAGTTGCATTGTTATTCATTACTGAATTAAGAGGACGTTCCTCCTATATAGAGATCTTTTTTTTCATAATATAATTTGTAGGTAGGGTTGGAATTTCAAATTAAAAAAGCTCGTCAAATTTGACAGTTTAAACTACTACATTGCCTGTACTGTCAATTTTAAGCTTGATAGTGAACCGTTATAAGAAATTTTTGACTATAATTGACGAGCCCATTACAAACAATTTGCCTGTCAAATTCCATCCCTGCTTTTAGGTATGACTTGTTTTTTAATTAATTATTAGTACTTTAATTTAGGTTTTCAGTTGAAAATATATTAAAGGCCTAGTTTAGTTGTTCTACGAACATTTAATAAAACGTTTAGCAATGCTTCATATGTATTAACCCTTTCTTTCTCTATGTTATTTTATTTAATACGGAGATGACTTAATATTCGTGTGGGCCTTTTCAATGAAATTTTATTTTTCAATATAGAGAGCGTAGGTTGATTTATGTTAAAAATTGTTCTGTGGAGTTTTATAAAATTTATGGTATCAAGTGTTATAAAATTTATATATGGAATTTTATAAAATTAATGGTTTCGAGTGTTATAAAATTTATATTTATAATTTTGATGTTTTTTACTTACAGTTTTGATGTTTAAGAAAAGATGTTTAAATCTGTAATTTTTATTTATTTTTAAGTATTTTAAAATAGAATTATATTTTTTTTTTTATAAATTTAATCAGTTATATAAATTAAATGGTTTTTTTTATGCATAATTTTTTTTTCTTTTAAGGATATACTTGTTTTGTGTAAGTAATCATTAAGTTGATCTCATGTTGAGATAATTTTATTCTTTTATCTAGTTTAAGATTGTCACAATTTTCTTATTACCCTCTTTTGTACAAGTCATGAATGACTAATTGATTCATCCAACAAATATTTTTCTCAAATTTCTCATTTTTTAACCCATTTCACCATGGTACTAACCCTTATCTTCAGACACAACCTATCTTTGTTTGTAGAGGGAATGTGTTATTTTTCATGTTCTTATATTGATAATGTATGTAATAAATTAGCATAAAGGTAATATATTTGTCTTTGTTGACATCAAACTATAAGTTTATGAGGTGTTGGCAAAATATATGTGGGACTATGTAAGAAAACTCTAAGCTATCCTTCTTGCATTCAAAAGCATTATGTTTGACAAGTCATTCCCAGAAATCGAAATCAAGTGTATAAATATGTTTTGTTCTTTAATCAAATGATTGTAATTATCAATATGTAAAATAGAAATTGCAATGTTAAACCAAATCCGACAAATCTTGTAGTTGTAGATTCAAATCTTGTGACTTTCCAGTTTCTTAATATTACTGGGTTAACAACACCAAGATCACTAGTGATAAATTAAACACCCATGCTACCAAAATTTTGTTTGGACACTTGTTCTCCAGGCTGGAAATTGAAAGCATAAACGAATGAGAGTAAAGGAAAAAATAAATTGAAAGTGTAAACGAATGAGAGTGAAGGAAAAATTAAATATCGATTTCAAGAAAGTAATGAAAGTTATGAAATGAAATAATTGTTGGAAGAGTTAATTTCTACCTACCACTAGAGCTTCCACCGTCTTCTAGACAGTTCCTCCACCGACTTAACGACCGACACTCTAGCCGCTTCGTGAACTCTTTGGATCCTTGAGATCCTTCCAAGACCTCTATAAAAACGAGGCAGTTGTAACCATTTTTATTATCAAGCAATAAAATTAGTTTATGTGTGTTATTTTCAGTGTTCCTTTGGTTCTTCTCTCTTCATCTTGGTATCAGAGAAGGACTGGGCTAAATCCCTCACAAGAGGGCCCAATATCCTGAGAGGAGTCTCCCACAACGCCCAATGGTGAAGATATGAGTGAGGGGGCATTTCTATGGGAATAGAAGCTACCAAGAGAGTTGTTTGTGCAGGTGATGGTCACATCATCAATATAAGCATCTCTGGTGAATGTTCGGTGCCTACAAGACCAACAAAGTAGCGATGATTGTTGTTGTTGGGTTGTCCTACAATGGTCGTGCAGAGGAAGCGATTGTAATCGTTTTCCAGGCCGACATTGTCAATGTTGCCAAGCACATTAAGTTGTATACTCAAACTCTGACTTGTTTGGCTTCCAAGTACCATAATCGGAGAAGCATCACTTCATCAAACAGAGACTATAAACAAAACCTTTCCAGAGGCTCTGTTGAAGGCATTATTGTACTCTACAAGGAAGGGTGATGAAAGGAGGCGCTTAGTATTTTCAATACTGTCCATAAGAATGACATTGTTGTGGATGTTAATGTATATGATTTGATGTTGCAAGGATGCATGAAGATGGAGGCTCTCCCGGAAGGATATGTTCAGAGTGGAATTTGTGAGGAAGCCCTGAAACTGTTTGTTGAAATGGAAGAAAATGGTGTGCAACCTAATGAATTTACTTTCGCTACTGTTGTTAAGGCTTGTGCTAACCTGGAAGATATAGAGATATGAAGAGGCATTGTTGTGTTAAATGTGGTCATGTGGGTCTCATCTTCCCAAGGGAGAGTTGAGTCAAGTGGTGTAAATGTCTTCCATGTTTTAGTAAGGTGAGAACTTCATTTTGTAATTGTAATATGGATGAAGTGAAATACATTGTTGAAAGTGATTGAAATGCATTGTTGTGTCAGGATATTTAGACACTTAGGAGTTAGTTAAGATCTACTTGGTCTAATGTGTCGTTAGGTAAAAGTGTGTTTCTTAGTGTGTTTCTTTAGTATGCATTAGTATGCATTTGTAGTTAGGAAATTCGATGGTCACGATATGTTCCCGGCATAGAGTGATCTGACGGTTCATACTCTGCTTGATCTTAACGACCATTTATCGGTGGCTTAACACCCAATTGGTACATGGTATCTATTTAAAGAGCATGGATGGTCATTTGTCGATGATCGATTGTGAGAAACTCTCTTGTAAAATCTCTCTGTAATCTTTTTATGTTGCATTAATAAACTGCTCCAAGTGGTCACATTAGTTGGGGTCGTGGATGTTTCCCCGCAGGGGTTTTACCATGTCAAAACATATGTGTGTTGATCTTTGATCTGGTTATGTGAGTGGTTATTGAAGGTGTTCGTCCTCTGTTGGAATACATGTGTTGTCGAACATGGTATCAAAGCCTGTTTGAAGACCCGCTCCTATTGTAGATCGAGATTGTGAAGCCGAGTTGCCTCATCTCCATTTTCTATCATTTATGTACATTTATGGGCCGAGAGGACTGTTCCATTACATCCAGAGCACTCATTTCAGTCTGGAACACTTTTCATTTCACTCGAAAAGGTTTTTGTTTTCCCAAGATACGACCATTACAGTAAGATCTGGAGGTATAAAGCTTGAATACACATTTTTAAATTTTTTGCAAAGTATTATTTTGGTTTTATTTAGGTTTTATATTATTTGTTTCCGAGTTGCTACTCTTTTATATTTGCATATGCTCTTTTTCTCATGCCTTGTGCGATCTCGGAAAATAAAAAACAGATAGGAAAAGGTGCATCTTCTGGGTAAGCTAACCGAGATCTAACCCTTGTTGTCACAGAGAAGCGAAATTTTTTTCTTGTGTAAAAGGAGATTTTTTTTAGAACACTCTCCAAGGTCGTCTTCAAAAACAACAACAACACCTCCAATCCTCTTGCGAAATAATACAATATGTTTTGCTAGACCATTTGATTAAAAGTTCATGCTAAAATTGTAAAGTGTATTTCACTTCAAGTATAAAAGTGAATCACTATAAGTAGCTTTAATACTTTATTTTAGAGTTATTTATTTTGCATGAAGTAACTTTATTGTAAAAGTGATCCCCACTTCTCTTTATAAAAGTGGCTCACTTCATAAAGAAACTTACACCACCACGTGGTCCTTTGGTTACCGTTTATGTCTTTTTCAAAAATGACATAACTCTCACATCCGAAGTCCGTTTTTAGTGTCGTTTTTTTTTTAAACCGCATAAAGTTTCGAGATATTTCCATTCAAATAATCAGTTTCAATTTTTAAATCCATATTATTTGCATATTTAATATGGATTCTACAAGTAATCTCTTACTTAGCAGCACCAACTACTTCCAATGGAAATCCCATATGGGGGATTTATTAAGAAGTAAAGGCTTGTACCATATTACCTTGGGAAAGGAAACAACACGAACTGATGCTGATAAGAAAGTAAAATGGGATAATAGAAATGACGAAGCACATGGATTAATCGGAATGTCCATCTCTCATGATTTAAGGTTTCACCCTTAATCAATTGATAAACCCAAATAAGCTTGGGAAAAGATTGAATCTGTGTTTGGTAAACACAATATTATTAAAGAACAATAGTTAGAAAATCAAGTACTAAATTTAAGTCCAAGTGATTTTTCTTGCATTCAAGACTACATATCTAAGTTTAAAACACTCAGAACTCTATGTGAAGAATGTAAGATAAAGATAGAAGAAGATCGTTGCATCTATCTTATTCTTTCTAAGCTAGGTAGTGCATATTTTGTGTTTGTATCTACTTTTTATACCATGCAAGAGGCTATAGGGACAGCTTATCAAAAACCCAGTCTCGAGAACTTTTTTGATGCTTTGATTAGAGAGAAAGATAAGGTAGTACAACTTGGAGTGATCAGCATTGCAAGTACCTCCAACAAATCCTTAGTTGTCCATCAGAAAGATAAACCCAAGAATCTCAAGAAGAAACATCCTCGCCACAACAAAAAGCAATATAAGGGTCCCAAACCCACTCAGACAACTTCTACTCCTAATGGAGACAAAGGATGAAAATATAAAAATAAGAAGACTGATAGACATTGCAACTTTTGTGATAAAGATGATCATGATGATTCCAAATGTTTCAAGAAGATGGCAGCTTTAGAAGCAGTGATGAAGAAGCACAACATCAATAGTGATTCTACTTCTTCTTCTTCTTCTCATGCACATGCACTTTTAGCTTCTGGTTTCTCCTTCAATACAACTTCTACTTCTACTTCTGATGAGTGGCTTATTGATTATGGAACATCTTATCATATGACTAAGGATAGAGACATATTTTCTACTCTAAATGAATGTAACACCAAGAAAATATTTGATGGTGATGATAGATCTCTTAGTGTTGAAGGATCTAGAACAGTTCAAGTAGAAAATGGCCATTTCAATGATGTATTATGTGTTCCAAGTCTTTCTTGTAACCTTTTGTCAGTATATCAAATCACTCATTTAGGTGAAGGTAAAACCGTAGAGTTTTCATGTCACCAAGTAGTAATCAAGGATCTAAAATATCATAAGCATGTTCTTGCAACTAGAATTGTTGATGATATTACCAGGTTGTACAAGTTTGACAACTTTGGGTCATCATCGTTTTCATCAGCTTTTTTTGCTCATAGTGATGACTTGAGAAAACTTTGGCATGAGCGGTTTGGTCATCTAAATTATTGTTCATTGCAACAACTATGTAATCAACAAATGGTGACTAGTCTTCCTCTTGTTTCATGCAAAGATGGTGTTTGTATCAGTTGTGTTCTCGACAAACATCATCAGGATAGTTTTGACAAATGTGCCTCTTGGAATGCCTTGGGTCGTTTGCATCTTGTTCACAGAGATTTGTGTGGTCCACTTTCTTCTCCTTCTTTTTCTGGGTGCAAGTATTTCTTAACTTTCATTGATGACTTTTCCAGACATACTTGGGTTTACTTCTTAAAACTTAAGAGAGAATTTTTTGACAATTTTTTGGCCAACAAGGCTATTGTAGAAAAGCAATATCGACATCAAATTCAAAGGTTAAGAACATTTAATGGAGGCGGATATGTGAACAATAATTTTACAAGTTACTGCACTACACAGGGAATCCGAATGCAACACATTGTTCCATATACACCACAACAAAATGGTGTTACTGAGAGAAAGCACCGCACATTAAAAGAAATGGTTAATTGTATGATCCAATCTAAGGGATTAAGTCTAAAGTATTGGGCAAAAACCATCAACAGTGCAAATTACATAGTAAAACGCACTCCCACAAAGGCTCTTAAAAATATAACACCGAAAGAAGCTTGGACTAAAATTAAACTAGATGTAAGTCACTTTCGTGTATTTGGCAGTATAGCATGGGCTCACATTCCTGATGAGAAAAGGAAAGAATTGCAGCCTAAAAGTGATAAGTGTATATTTGTTGCTTATTCTAAAGATGTCAAAGGTTATAGACTTATTCAAAGACATTGTAATGAAATTACCATTAGAAGAGATGTTAAATTTGATGAAAATCTCTTGGCCTGTGAGCCTAATTCAGAATTTGTGCCTTCTTTGGCCTGCGAGCCTAATTCAACAATTGTTCCTTCTTCGTCATGCGATTCATCTTCAGCGTTTGTGCCTTCTTCTATTATGGTTTCCTCTTCAGGTGATGAAAGTGAGGAGGAAAATCCACTTCTGCCTGCTCACCTTCCTCCATATGAGTCCTTTGAACCTGAACCAACACCAACTCCGCCACTTCCTAGATGGGTCTGTTCAACACGAGAAGCAACTGGTGATCTTGTCGTTGATCCTTCAGATCAACGTCAAACACGTTCACAGTTCCAACGAGCCTCTTATGGTTTAGCTTAGGTTTCAAAAACTCATGATCTAAAGACATTTGCAGAAGCTTCAGGTCATCCAGATTGGGATACAACAATGAATAAAGAGTATCATTATTTAATGGCAAACAATACTTGGGATCTTGTACCTCTTCCAAAAGAAAGGAAACCTATTAGATGTCAATGGGTTTATAGAACTAAGTATGCATCAGATGGAAGTGTTGAAAGACACAAGGCTCGGTTAGTTGCCAAAGGATTTTACCAAGTTGAAGCAATTGACTATAATGGAACCTTTGCCCTTGTAGCCAAAATGAATTCCATCCAACTTGTTCTTTCCCTTACTGCCTCACATAAATGGGAGGTCCATCAGATGGATGTTAAATCTGCCTTCTTGCATGGATATTTGCAAGAAGAAATCTACTTGGAACAACCTACTGGCTATGTCCAGAATGACTCTAGCCTTGTTTGTCACCTTAATAAATCTCTTTATGGTCTCAAGCAACCTCCCTGAGCTTGGTATGACAAAATGGATAGCTTTCTTATTGCCATTGGATTCTCAAGATTCCATCCTCATCCTAATGTCTATACCAAGAAAGTAGGAATACATCTCATAATCCTTGTCCTTTATGTTGATGACCTTATTCTTACTGGTAGTGACTCAAAACTTTTAAACCATGGGAAAACCATCATTAAGAAGAAATTTGAAATGACAGACTTAGGCTTTTTGCACTATTTCCTTGGCCTCCAAGTTTTGCAAACCAATGAAGGAATTTTTATTTCCCAGTCTAAGTATACTTGTGACCTTCTTCATCGCTTTCAGATGGACGATTGTAAACCATCCCCTTCTCCCTTCCAGTTTGGATTCAATCTTACTGCCACCTGTACTTCTCCCGAATTTGATGAAATCTTGTACCGTCAGTTAGTTGGTAGCCTCTTATACTTGACTCATACCCGTCCTGATCTTTCCTTTGTTGTTGGTCTTGTTGTTCGGTATATGCAAACACCCCATGAAAGCCATTGAAAAGCAACTAAAAGGATACTTTGCTATGTTTATGGTTCAGTTCAGTTCGGGATACATTATAGTTCAGGGGGGACTCCTTTATTGGTTGGTTTCACTGATTCAGATTGGTCTGATGACCCTGATGATCGGAAGTCTATTGCAGGTTATATTTTCAGCCTTGGTTCAAGACCTGCCACTTGGGCCTGTAAGAAACAATAGGCTATTGCACTTTCTTCAACAGAAGAAAATTATTGAGCAACGGTAAATGCAAGTGAGGAAGCCTTGTGGCTTCGACAGATCCTTTCAGAGTTTGGATTCCAGCAACAACATCCGACCAACATTTGGTGTGATAATAAAAGTGCCATTAAGCTCACCAAATACCCAGTTCAACATCAGTGTAGCAAACACATCGAGCTACACATGCACTTCTTCATAAAGCTAATTCATGATTAAGTTATTGAAGTGCTCTTTTTCCCTACATAATATGAAGTTGTAGACATTTTCACAAAGTCTCTTACAGAAGCGAAGTTTTCCAAACTTCAATCTATGTTAGGAGTTCAGGAAGTTGTCATTAAGGGGGGATAGGCTCTAATGCCTCCTTCCTTCTCCTATTGTGTCACCATTGTAAATCCTTCAATCATATCCCAAGTTTTTCTTAAGGGGGGATGTTATGATATTTAGACACTTAGGAGTTAGTTACGATCTACTTGGTCTCATGTGTCATTAGGTAAAAGTTTGTTTCTTAGTGTGTTTCTTTAGTATGCATTTGTAGTTAGGAAATCCGACTGTCACGATATGTTCCTGACATAGAGTGATATGACGGTTCATACTCTCTTCGATCTTAATGGCCATTGATCCATGGCTTAACACCTGATTGGTCGATGATATCTATTTAAAGAGCATGGAGTGTCATTTGTCGATGATCGATTGTGAGAAACTCTCTTGTAAAATCTCTTTGTAATCTTTTTCTTTTGCATTAATAAACTGCTCCAAGTGGTCGTGTTGGTTGGAGTCGTGGATGTTTCCCCGTAGAGGTTTTACCACATCAAAACATCGGTGTTTTGATCCTTGATATGGTTATGTGATTGGTTGTTGAAGGTGTTCATCCTCTGTTGGAATGCTTGTGTTGTCGAACATGTTGAAAGTGCTTGGAATGGTCATGTGGGGTTCAGTCTTAGAGAAAATTGAGTTAAGTTGTAAGAGGTCAGATTCAAGTGAAAGGTCAAGGTCAAGTAAATGAGTCTAAAATCTTTGTGAAAAGGAGTCTTGAAATGTAAATTCATTACATTAATCTCAAGAAGAGTCAAAATGAGTGCTAGTTAAAGTTAAAGTGAGATTTTGTTTGTTAAGCTAGTCAAAAGTTGAGTCCAAATCAAATGTTAAGTGGTGTAAAATCATGAAAAATGGTGCGTCAATTAAGTTTTCCAATCCATTGTCATAGGTTGTCTTGTTGGATCTTGATCAACTCCAACAAGAAACATATTCATAAAGTATATTGAAAGGAAAAACAAGATGCAAGAAGCAGTGTAAAACAATAAAAGACAGACTCGTGATGCAGAGGACAAAGGGTGATAGAAGACAAAAATGGATGGTGAAAGAAAAGGAAGAAAGATTCTTGTTGGAAGAAGTAAAGAACCAAGAAGACTCCAAATGAAGGCATGCAATGCTTAATGATAAGATGTAAATGGGAATATGTAATGGGCTTGTAATTTGTTGGGAATTTTGTAAAGAATGTGGAATTTTTGTTGTACCTGAGATGAAATGATGCATATATGTTGTAGGGGGTGCATGATCAGTAGTACCCAACAACCTAGAGGTTTTTGGTCCAAAGTTGTAAAGCTTAGCCATTGGCAAGCTATATTCCCCAGGTGTTTAGTAAGCCCAGTTGAGTTAGGCCTACATGGATTAGTGTGATCATGTAGCGTGTATCCCTCTTATGCATAGAGTGGATGTGGCATCAAGTCGTGGAATTAACCACTAGGAAGGTACGAGTGGCAGGTGTACTCATATCTAAGTTTAATGGTGATCATAGAAGTTAGATGTTTGATTATGGGGAGGAATGTGAGATTAAGTAATCTCAGAGTGTGATTTGATTGGGACCAAGTTATGACTAAAGGAGTCTAATGTATTGATGAACCATGTACGTGAAAATGATACCTATAGAACTAGCAAGTTCAGTGGATGGTAACCGTGTATCTCGGTAGATGGATTTATTTTTATATGGACATCAATGATCAGTTGTTTGCAGGTGCAAAAGGAAGATGAAAAAGTTTGAGCATTAATCAATGTTATGTAGGTACAAAATAAGAAGCAAAAATGTTTGGGGATGAAACTCATAGTGAAGAAATACCAAGTGAATGCATGCAGTGTAAAACAATTTCCCCATCATGCAAGGTTCGTTGTAAGGTAAAACCATAGTTGTGAAAGGTTCTTGGTTAGTCGAAAACATATGTGTGTAAGGTTCGTGGTCAACCAAAACCACCGGTAAACAAAGTTTGTGGTCAACTAGAAACCACTTGGTGTGATGGTTCCTAAGCATTTTAATGGTTAGGGGTAAGCTATAAAATCCCAAGGTGATTTATGATGAGGGGAATCTAGTAAAATAAAGTTGCACATTGAAGGAATCCCAACCATATGAATATAGAAATTGAATATTATGACATGACTAAGATAAATACCTAACCAAATAAAGATTAAGACATGTATTTGTTAAGGAGGAGACATTGCAGATCAAAGGAGAAACTTGCAGACATATTTACAAAGGATTTAACACAAGACCAGCTTGAGTATTTGAGAGAAGCATTGGGCATTGAAAATATTGATGTAATTAGTAGTAGAAATTAGGGGGAAGTGTTGGAAGAGTTAATTTATACCTACCACCGGAGCTTCCACCATCTTCCAGACACTTCCACCACCAACTTAACCACCGACACTCCAACCGCTTCGTGAAATCTCTGGATCCTTGAGATCCTTCCAAGACCTCTATAAAAACGAGGCAACTTTAACCATTTTTATTATCAAGCAATAAAATTAGTTTATGTGTGTTATTTTCAATGTTCCTTTGGTTCTGCTCTCTTCAATAATGACACACTTAACTACACAACTAAATCTATGAAATGAAAATAAGAATTAAACCTATTGAAATGAAAACAAATACATAGGGTATACCAAAGAGGGGGGGATACCTATTATAGCACACTCCACAAGAAAACTATAGTGTGTTGTTGGAAATCTACAACAAAAACAACCTTTATTTCAACATCCAAATATGAGATTATAGAGAAATATTATAGTCCTTGCACAATAATGGTTCCAAGCGAAATGAAGATCAAGCAACCAACCAACAACATCTTTACAAGGATGGTGTCTCTCATATTTATGTCGACAACCTTCAGAATATAAAAAGAAAATCATTGCAACCATATACTTGCCCCTCAACAAGTGGATCATGTGACCATCATGTTGTTGGAATTTTGCTCAATTAAGACATGAGTGATTGCACCTTGCTAGCTCGATGACAAAGGCAGGGGGTCATTCTTCTTGCAGAATCATCATGGGAGATGTGGAGCATCTAACTTTGGCATTTGCTCCACAAAATCGGATCAGTTCATGGGTAAACAAAGCATGTTGACCACAACTTTGACCAGAGATCAATGCCTTACTTGATGATCGTTGGGTCCATTTGAGCAACATGAAAGCATGAGAACATCATTCCCAACAAAACCTAGATGCTCAAATTATCTCATAGGAGGTACAACCATCCAAAAAATTGAAGCACTATTGGATTTTTGAAGATGGGTTCTACCAGATTTCTAAAGATGACCACTACTAGAGTTATGAAGATGACTACTACCAGATTTCTGAAAAATGGCACAAGAATAGATAGACTTTTGCAAATAGTTAGGAAATCACAAAGTCTAATCTAGGAAATCATCAAAACATGTGAAATGATAAAATCACGATCACATATCTCATGAAGGTTCTCTAGAGTAAAAATGAATAATATGGGTGATATATGGCAATATAGATGATAATTGAAAAAATGATGAAGGAGAAATTAAATAATAATAATCTAAATGGTCATAAAAAACATGCTGAAACTAAGGCTCAACATTCCTCAACACTCAAGTCTTTGCATGTCCTTATGAAACAAATATATGAATGGATGAATGTTGTCCAGATCATGATGTGTAGTCTTTGTTTCCCCATATGACATGATTGTTTCTTTCCTTTTTTTTCATATCATTTTTTCTTTTCTTTATATGTATCTTTTATTGTTATCTCTCTTTTCTCTTTTATTTTAGTAAGGAAAGAAGGAACATGAGTTAAGGATATGCATTCTAACTAGGTTACATTGTAGTTAATAAGAGTTTTTCTTGTTCCTCGTGATATATGCAAGACAAGGAAAATTTGAATGTTTCTTTTTCTATGGAATCTGGCACATAATACAAGACTTGAGTGGATAGGTTAGTCTTACCTTGAAGTTCCCCCAAAGTTTAATGATTCCAGAGGGAAAAGGGTAATGATGGATGGAAAAAATAATCAAGGGAGATTAGATGGAATGTGAAACAGATAAGGAAGTAAGGTGTGAAGGGAAAGAGCTTCAAGATTTCAATGTGCATGAATTCTCAAGTTAGATGTCTGCATAGAAATAGAGATTGCCTACTCAACTACCTCTATCGATACATGATGATCCGAGAGAGAGAGACACTAAATGTTTGACTGCATGATATGAAAATAAATCTGTTGAATATCAACTGAAAGTACTTGGAGTATAAAACTAAGAATTCCAGTAGAAAACAATAAGTGTGCTACCAGAAATATGAAAATAATAATCTTTTGTACATGAAAAATTGTATGTTCCATCTGTAGATAAGGTTGCTAATGCTAAATTCTAAACTCTAAAGAGGAGGGACTGATTCCCTGAAAAATATAAATGCAAGGGAAAATTGGATTGTTGTATAGTTGAACAAACATAGGTGGTTGTCTCAAGCTCTATAACGAGATAGTCTTCTACAAGGATGAAAAAAACTCTACTGCAACTTCACATAGACTTTCTCCTTTTTAAACGAGTTTCCCTGCTTACTCCAACAATCAATATGCATTTTTTATTTGCAAAAGAAATCAAAAGGATACAATGGTTACACATAATATGAAACCATAGAGTCTTCAAGAATTCCAAACATGTGGTACAATTTTTTTCATGTGAATGAATAAGTCAAAGTCGAACATGAGAAAAAATTCTTGGATTACCAACCATTGATGTATGTCCTTAACCAGCATGGAACAACTCACCATTGATGACAATGAGTGTCAAGGTACCATAATACACTCTGGAAAGTATGAATTAATGAGTTGAAGTAGAGTCACTTATAGAGTATGAAAATTGGGAGACATTGGTGCATTCCCATTGTCGTCAGTAAGTAAACATGCCATTAATGGATGAAAACTCCAATGTACTATAAAATCTCTAGTATTTAACCTAGATAATATGGGACAGGACTTGTTAAAAGGAGGGACTTAATGAATCCCACGTCATCTAATGTGAGCATAAAACAAAATGATTTTGGAGAACCATAATTTGAAAAACTAAATTGACAACATGATGCAGAAATGTGAACTCTGTTTGCTGGAAATATAGTTTTTGAACAAAATTCATGTTTGGTTGTGCCAAAGAATTGGTTTTCACAGCTAGGATTATTTTTATCTTTACTTTTTTATTTTTATAATTATTATTATTATTTTTATATTAAGGAAAATGGAAGAAGGAGTAGGAGTGGGAAGGTTTCCATCCTCACTTACCACTTCCGTCTCATTTTTTTGAAGTACATCTGCAATCAACTCATCCTTGGACATTGGTTTGTGATACAACTTCAATATGTGACCATTCACTAAAAAGGATACTTGTTCTTCATCGATTGTCTTAATCCATACTGACCCATTCTCAAAAACCATTTCTATTTCATAAGGCCCCAACCAATGAGTGGAAATATTTTCTTTGAAAATTTTGAACCTAGAATCGAAAAGGAGAGCCCAGTCACCTAACTTGAACTTCTTTTTTCTATGAATTTATCATGCCTTATCTTTCTTTGTTGTTGAACAAGAGAATTGTTTTGAATTGAATTCTGTCTAATCTCATATAACTCATTGAGTTGTACTATCCTTTTTTTTTCATATGAGAGGTTCATTCCCAACTGAGTTGTTGTCCTAGAATTTTTTATTTGAAACTATATGGGGAGAAGGAATTTGTTTTCATAAACCAACTCATAGGGTGTAAATCTGATAGGTAGTCGATCTTCCCAGTCTCTATGATGAATTTGGATAGTATTTTTCAAAATGGATTCTAGGACTTTATTGGTGGATTCTACCTTTCCATTAGCTTGCAGATGGTATGAAGAATAATTCATGTTCTTAATTTGGTACTACTGGTTGAAGATAGATTGGATGAGCTTCAACATGAATTATGTCCCTTGATCTGTGACAATTTCTCAAGGAACACCAAATTGAATGAAAATATCCTCACAAATAAAATGTGCAACTGACTGTTCATTTGCTTTAAGTAAAGTTTTGTCTTCTTCCCACTTAGTAATGTAATCAATGCATACAAGACTGTACATTTTCTTTCTAGACATTGGAGTGATAGGACCAACAAATTTTGGATCCCACTTTTCAAATTGTTCAATAATTACATGTGGGTGCAAGGGCATCTCATCGGCTTGAACTGATCAACCCATTCTCTGACATTTGTCACAAATATTTACATACTTTTTGGAATCCTTGAAAAGGGTGGGCCAATAGTACCCCAAATGCAATACCTTATAGGTTTTCCTTTTGTCGGCAAAGTGTCCCCCACATGTCTCATCATGGAATTCCTTCAAAATATCGAACATTGTGTCTTCTTGGACACACCTTAGAATGATGAGATTTGGTCTAGTGCATAAGAGATCACAACCAACCCATGAGTAGATAGCATTTAACCTGACAATATTTTGTTTCTCCCTGGATGCCAAGTGTTGAGGTAACCTTCCAGTAGACAAATATAAGTTAGCGATATCTGCAAACCATTGAGAGTGATTTGATGCAACAAATAAATATTCATATGGAAAGTTATCATCTACAAAAGCAATTTCACCTTCATTATGTATTGTATAAAGGAAATATGCCACTATATTTTCCTTACCAAGCCGATCTGCAATGGTGATATTGAATTCCTACAACAACAAAATCCACCTAGTAATCCTACCATTAGTGATTTGTTTTTCATTAAGTAGTGAATGACAAAGTGATCAGTGTGAATGAATACTTCATAACTAGTAATATAAGGCCTAAACTTGTTTATCGCATGAGCAACTATTAAAAAAAAAAATCTACAACAATCTAATTAAGTTCAACAAGTGTGAGGTTCTTACTAACAAAGTAGATGGAATACTATAATTGTTTTTCTTTCTACCCTAAGACAACTCCAAGAGTGGTGTCAAAGGTATCTATGGAAATGTGAAATGGAAGAGACCAATTTGGTCCCTTAGATCGGGTGCAGTAGAAATATTTTCTTTTAAAGTCTCAAATGCATGTTGACATTGATCATTCCAAGAAAATTCAACGTATTTAGAAAGTAACTTAAACAATGGTGCAACAATCTTTGTGAAATTCTCTATAAATATTCTATAATAACTAGCATGACCAATAAAAATTCTTACTTCGTTCAGAGTATTGTGAACTGGGAGATTTGAAAGAACTTCTATTTTTGTTGAATCTACCTCAATTCCTGCAGAAGAGATAATATGTCCAAGAACAACACCTTTAGTTAGAAACATGCGACATTTTTTGTGACTTTAAGAAAGGTTGGTTTCTTGGAATCTGATTAAGAATTTCTTAAGGTTCTCTAATGTTCCCTCAAATGAGTCACTATAGATAGTAAATTCATCCATATACACCTCAACACAGTCATGGATTAAGTATGAAAAGATTCCTAGTACAATTCTTTGGAATGTGGTCGGAGCATTGCATAATCTGAAGGGTAACACTTGACAAGAGAATGTCCCCCATGGGAATGTGAATGTAGTTTTGTCTTGGTCCTCTAGTGCAATTTGCATTTGGTTATAGCCACTAAAACCATATAGAAAGAAAAATACTTCTTTCCCACTAGGGTGTCTAGAACTTGGTTGATGAATGGAAGGGGGAAATATTCCTTCATGGTGGCTGTTGGAGCCGCCCTTGTTTTTCACCTTGCGCAATTTTCAATTTTTGATACTTGAGATCTAAAATTTTCTTTTCTTTTCCTTCCGAAATCACAAAGCTCTGAAATCTCGTCCCGTGAATAGCAATGCTTTGTCACTTTCAAAAAAGGGTCCATTTTTCGCAAGTATGTTTTCTCTTTTGTTTTATTTCGGGGTCTCGCAAGTCGGACACTTTATTTCTTGAATTCACAAGTCTCGAGTCACATAAATGCGAACTCGGTTCTAATTTTCTTCCAAGGCATTAACTGGGGTAAAACCTTTAACCATGTTTACACGTCATCGGGGTTTCACGCCTCGGTAGTCGTCGACCCTAAATTTTTGTTTTTACAACCCCGAGAGCCGAGAACACGATAACTCTTTTGATAACCTTGGTCAGGAACCTAGGGTAAAAAACTAACCATGGTTAAATTTGGTTCTCGGCACATCTCCGCTCGGCATTTTCCTTCATAAAATTAAGGTGTCCAAAACTCCAATTCACGAAGTTGCGACATATTTACAGCGAGATTAATTAATCACCTAATCTGAGATTTCCCTCTCTTAATTTGAGCCTTAATTATCGCCACATCCTGATATCGCGACTCGGCATATCATTCTCCAAAAAGTTTGTCTTCGAATTCCCGAGTCGCGATATGGCGATTAAGTTAATTATATAATTAAGGATCCACCAAATCACGGTTAGTGTTAATTAAGCTAAAATCGGAACTCGCAGTCTCGCGAGTTGTAAAGTCAAAATGATAAAGGGAAATTCACGATGTGGCGAAAAGCGAGGAAATATTTAAGCCGTTAAGATTTGAAATTTTAGAAAAATGAAATTAAGCGAGATACGTCCTGTGCATCGAGGTTGGCACACTTCACGAGGGATTTACTTTCTCTCCATGACCCGATTGCCTGTCAAGCCGCCGAACATTGATGACATTAATGAAGATTTAGGGTAAATCCACGAATAAATAAGATCGGATTTATACATTTAATTTGGTTTTATGTGCGATTTGACAGACGTATTCAAAAGGTACAGAGTTTTCAAATATATACGCGCGTTTCATTCTTTTTAAACATTTCTCATAAACGCACAGAGCTCACCTTTCTCCGAGGGAACTCATTTCCACATGTATACACAGGTTTATTGCAGAAGAGCGAAAAAGCAAGCGACAGCCATGGCCCCAAGGAGAGCAGCGAAAGAAAACGTCGAGGTTGTAGTGCAGGGTCCAGACAACGTCTCAGATACTTCACCACGAACCGGTGGCTCAGTGCCCACCTGGTCGTTTATTTCAGACATTCTGAAATCTGAGTTGGTAAACTATTCAGACTCAGATGACGATGACAATGATATTGTAAAGGATGACCTGAACACTAAGTATAATACAATTGTTCGGTCGGGAATGCACCTGGTTGCAACCAGACCTCGGTTGCTCCCATACTACGACATGATCCGATGGGCATTGGATCACATTGACCTGCCCGCCAGAACTATTGTAAATGATCGACAGGTCATGGTCGAAACTTTTAGGCCAGAACATATCCAATCTATGTATAAGCTCCTAGAAACTTTTGAATATACATATGGCAAAGAATTCCTGGAGGAATTCAAAAAGAAGGAATGCGAGGAATATGACAAAACCATGCCTAGTTTGATAAAATATTGGGTCTCGCGTTCCGCAACATTTAGAGTGAACGACAAGGGAGTGTATTCGATTTCTTCATTGGAACCACAGTATATGTATGTGGCGATGATGACTTGTCATCTTTTTAGATGGGAAGATACCGTGCATTTTTACATCCAGTGGGTACCTCTCATCTTTCGGGTAGCGGAAGGTTGCTCATTTAATTGGGATAAAATTCTCTCCGACAGTTTGTTCAATAGAATTACAGATTACCGGGAGAAAAAAGCTGCCGGGAGACCATCCGAATTCTTCATGTCCGCGTATATCATGGACGCAATATGCTCCATGGCGCCTTTTTCTTTGATGAATTGGGCTTGGAGTCCAACCCAAGAAAAAACTGTGCATGAGTACCACGACAAGCTGTGGGAAAATAATGCAAATGAGTTTATTTATGAGATTTTCAACTGGGTGATGGTGCCCCTGCACGTCGCCATTTTTGGTCTTTCGCCACCCCGCATCTCTGATAGCATTGTTGCAAATTTGAGCCATATCACAGACTGGTACGTTGAAGAAGAATTCTCCTATTTTAGAGTTTTTGGAGTAGCTGTCCCTCCCTTGGCGCTACCGCTTTTCATCCCCGGGAAGCTGGCCTATCGTGAGATTGCACGACAAACAGTAATCGGTGGAGTGAGAAAAGAGCTCAAAGCATCATCAAAGAAGGTATGGCCATTTTTCCCTGTTCAGATTAATTCCTATTCCTTATTAGATTTCGGACATGCTAAGGCTGAAGCTACAACCTTAGAAGATTTGAGCCTAGTCTCTATTGAGTACAAAAAGCATGATCCGCAGAGAATTGTAAGAACCCATTTGGGGAATTGTGGATTTAAGAGGTTTGAACACGAATGTTCGCCCTCGGATGATGTTTTCCGAGGGGCGAGGTCCTATTCGGAAGTGCAATTTCGAATCAAATCTCTAGCACCTGAAGATAGGGCCTCTGTTTTAAAATTTCAGGAACATAGGAAAAGATGTCTTCCCGTGGTGCTGGGAGGTTTGGGACTTTCCAAGGACAAAGAAAAGGAGGCCGAAAGTTCTGCAGGGCAAACTTCTAATCGCGAAAAATGTCAGGAAGAGAAGCAGGACCAGAATCCAGAACAAGGGAAAAGTCCTGAACAGGAGAAGAATCCTGAACAGAACAAGAGCCCCGAACAGGGGAAAAGTCCCGAGCAGGAGAAGAATCCTGAACAGAACAAGAGTCCCGAACAGGGGAAAAGTCCCGAGCAGGAGAAGAATCCTGAACAGAACAAGAGCCCCGGACAGGGGAAAAGTCCCAAGCAGGAGAAGAATCCTTAACAGAACAAGAGTCCTGAACAGGGGAAAAGTCCCGAGCAAGAGCAGAATCCAGAGACATGGACAGAGATGAAGACCTTCGATCCTCCAAAAGAACAGGACTCACTCGTCACACCAGAAAAGGTGGCGAAGCAGATCGGACAGCCCATCACCTCTATCACACCCTTGCAGTCGGCTCAGGGAGACGTCAGCGAGGGATGGATATTTGGCGAAGAACTAAGACCTATAAGGGCAGAGGAACTCCCCCCTAATGAGTTCTTTTTTGACAGAAAGAGAAAGGCTGTGGTAAAGAGGGAATTTTATCAAGAGGGAGAGTCCACTTTTAAAAAATTCAAAGTAATGAAAGATGGAAAAAACAAGAAAAGTGATGAGTTCGCCACAGAGATAGCAGGGACGCTAGGAGCGTATGCGTCAACAAACCAATTCTCGGTTGCGATGCTGAAGAATCAGCTCGAGAAAGAATCGACTGATCAAGACTCTTGAAGCCCATGTAGCTTCAGTTGAGGAAGACGCTAAGAGTCAAGCGAGTGGAGCAATAGAGATGGCCCAATTGGCCGATAAGAAAGAAATCAAAGTCCTCAAAACCAAGCTAGAACAAGCAAATTCAGTGATCCGAGAGGGTCGGGTACAGGCAGGTCAGCAGAGAAATATGATCACAAAGCTACAAGCTTAGTTAAAGTTCATAGAAAGCGAGGTTGTCGACATTGAGATTATTAAATCCCGAGCAATTGATATTCGGAGCAGAATTTCTTCTGCTCAACAGAGTCTGCTAAACAAAGTAGGGGAGTTTCGAGAAGATTGCCTGTTAATGCATCAGATTTCTGAGAATCGGATTGTCAAGGAAAGAAATGCAGAAGCTGCTCGGATCGCCTTCCAAGAAGCAGTGATAGCCACCAACAACAGGTTTTCAACAGGGTCTCCCAGGCTCACCATTGCTGAATAGACCAGGGGTAATATTTTGTTAAAGAATTGGGAACATGATATTACTTTAAGCAAGAAACAGGCCCAGAAAGTGACAAATCTATTAGAAGAAGCCTGCCATGCCATAAAAGGTGAACTACTAGGGATGGAGAGTGAAGTTGACTCAGAGACGCTAAGGCAGATGAATATAGAGCGGACCTCCCTCGACATGAAGGAGAAAAATGAGAGAAATTTGGCAGAGATCTCTAAGATAGACAGGGTAGACATGGCTCAAATTGACGGACATTTGATTCAACCCAGCACACAACTCGACGCCCTTGATATGGTTGATGCACATATGGGGAATAGACTTCCACAATTAGCCCGAGAGTGCTACTTTGCCGAAGCCATTTGTCAAGCAGAGCCGTCACATCTTGTATCCCAATTCATGGACAGATGTAAGATATGCACTGAATCTATGCAAAAACAAGCACCTGGCCCTTTTTGAAAATAAAGTAGAAGAGATGGAGTGTTTTCGCTCCTCACAGCTGCCAAGCGGAACTTTTACAACTTGTATCCAGTCTATGGACAGATGTATAATATGCACTAAGTCATGTAAAGGCAGGCAACTGGCACTTTTTGAAAATAGGAGTAGGGAAGGGAAAATTTGTATAAATAGATCACCAAAAGAAGAACCAAAGGCTGGACTTTTTGGCAAACATTGTAATGTATTTTTTTCATTGGAGGAGTTAATACAACAAATTTGAAGATTCCTGATTCCATCACGACTGTGTTGCAAGTTTGTTTCGTTATGTTCTTTGTTTCTTTTCATTTTGCTCTACATAATTGATGTGTATCACTATAATTTAGTACGACCACTACTATAGTGAAGGGATTTCATCTTTCTGTAATTGTGTCTTGTCTTTCCTCTGCACCAGCTATCAGCAGGTGTAAGACCAATTTGCATTTACAGAATTTTATATTTAGTTACACGATGTCAATTATTTCTATGTTAATTTCTTCTTCTGTGTATGTGTGAGTTTCTATTGACAGGAACCTTACGTTATCCACAGCTAAATGTTTTTCTCTCATTCCATACCTTTTACTAAAAGCAATAAAGTTATGGGAAAGGGCCTTCAGTTTGCATTTCCATTTTGTTCTTCGTGCAAAAATACCACTTAAAAAACCAAATTGAAACAACGTTAAAATATCTTCCTAAATCGTTTCCATATTGGTACTGTTCCTTAAATGACTGTCCCTGTAGTAACTCAACCTAATATTCAACCCGGATTCTCTAATCAAACTCATATCGCTTTAAATCTTTTCGATACAATCTGTTCGCGTTCAAATGGTCACCAGGTGAGCAAATGGAGAGCGCTTGCATACCCTGTTGGGTCCGGCAGGGTAGAACAGCTGTGGAGCAAAAGGGTTAACAGAAAAAAAACAAACTACAATCTAACTATCAACTAAAAGAAAATAACACTGTGAAAATAAACAAAAACATCAAACATAAGACACGGGGGTCATCAATGGTTTCAGGCTTGGTGTATTAATGAAACCAGAGCACGCTGAAGAAAGAGACCAGAGGTTCCTTTTCCCTCCAGCGGAAGGCTCTTTGGGGCCCTCAACACAATGCTTTCCTTACAAATGAAATGAACTGCGCACAGCAGTGAAAGAACTCTGGGTGATGCAGCTGATGGGTTTGTTGTCAAAGGAGGAGCCTTGAACCATCTAAACAGCATAACGGTGCTTAGAATTCCTTGCCAAAACAATGAATCCTCATGGCCTTTTATAGCATCTCCCGGGATGTCACGTAACCTTCTCAAAGTGTGAACAGGGACCCATTTAGGGTTTATTTAGGTCATTAACCCGCCGATTTTGCAGATCCGGCTCTGATTTGAGAGTCAAATCATCTTGGGGGCCAGTCCGTAGGCTATTGGGAGGCCGACCTATTCAATTAATTCGCCGTATTAGCAGGCGCGCGGATTTGTATGATGACAGTCGCACATCGAGCGCGCATGCGCGCAAATCACGTTTTTGTCCTGCACTTGCACGCGCGCACTAAACTGCTGTAAAGTGCCCTTCAATTTTTGGTTACTTTGTATAGTTTTTGGCCCTTCTGGAGTGCTGTGAAATTAATTCAGTGTTATGAATGACTTCATTGTTGTTTTGATGATGCAGAGTTCTTGTCACCATGTGCAGACGAAATTTCAGTGATAACACAATCCTTCAAACTGCTAACACCCGGGAGGAATTAGAACTTTCATGGACAACCATTGAGCGTGACATAACTGCTCAAGAACAGTTAGAAGCTAGACAACGAGAACGTAGAAATCTGCTCTAGCTTCTCATACCGAAGGTTAGTATAATCCTGTATCAACCTTTTGTATACTTTCGGATGCCTTGACACTGTATTTTAAGCCTTAGTATAGACTCAGGAACAACAGTGGATTTGCTCAACTCTCGATAATCCACACAAATGATCCATTTACCATTCTTTTTGGGGAGTACTAAGATAGGTGATACCCATCTACTCTGGATCGATAAATTTGTCATCAACAAGTTTTTGCAATTCTCCTTTAACTACTTCTTTAAGGGCTAGTTTCATACACCTCTAGGGATGCTTGATAGGACGAGCATTACTCTGAGTATAAATATGATGAGAGAAAGTGTCAGGGTGTATACCTTTCATGTCATGGTAGTCCCATGCAAAATATTTTGTTTTTTCTCATAAGACTTGGATTAATTTTTCATGCTAAGATTAAGTAAGTTGAGGATTTATATGCAAAAATTTACCTTTGTTGATCTCAACATGTATGTTGTAGCACTATGTTTTCTACATGGTAGCTGCTACAATATTACATAATGAATATAGGGTTGTTAGATCACTACTTTCTTTCACAACGACCTCAAAAATATTATCTAATGGAAGAGAAACCAAATCATAATTCTATGTAAAATTTGAATTGCATAGAAAAGTGTTAATTTGGTTTTCTTCTCTATTTCCTTTAAAATTGATTACCTAATCTAGTGTAAAAACGAGATGTACAAATTTCTCATCACTTCCTGCATTATGATACCACAAAATATTTTCCATCTCAGTGAGAGGTTTTGCAGGTGGGTATAAGGTCACTTGTTTCACTAAATCCTTTTAATGTCCCTAATCCAAACCCTAGTTTTAATTGTGCATATATGCTGGTGAGTTGTTGGTAACAAGTGTAAATGTAATTGTGCATATAGATTGGTGAGATGTTCGAACCAAGTTGTGGTTTGCGTGCACCTGAGTAGTGCATGAATTTTGTTTAATAGAGAAAAAAGTGTGCACATTCCATAATGTTGTGCACACTTGAGCAAGTTCATATGGATTGTGCACCAAGGAAAGGAGTGTGCACATTCCATAGTGTTACATTCACCTAAGAAATGTGTGGGGATGACCAAGTTATGTGTGTGTGTGTGTGTGTGTGTGTGTGTGTGTATTGGAGGTCACAGAGCCTGTGTGGTTATGAGGCTGGTGAGTCTAGAAGAAAATAGGTCAGTGCACCTTTTCTTGTAAAATGTAATCACACACAAGTTATTAATAAAAACACATGGTTGCATGTAGAGACTCAGACAAAAATGAGACAGGGGATAAACTCTACCGAAAAATGGATAAGAGGGAAATTAAGGTAAGGGAATATTTTATTAATATTTATGAAAAAGTATAATGTATGAATAATTATTTATCCTAAGTTCCTGAGGAATGGGAATGAGTCACCAAGTGGATAAAGCTATATTATGAAGGTGACAAGTGTCTAGTTTAATGCATGCAATATATATTCATGGCATTAGTGTATTTTGGGGGGTGTTCATTCATGAGATATTATTCATTCAGTCAGTCACGTGGAGACCAATTTTCCTCGAAAAAGGAATCAGGTCTTGCTATAACCAACTGTCACTATATAACCTTGTGCTTGGGTAAACCGGTTGTGGTCAAAGAGGTGGGTTTTCAGACTCACGATAATTCTCTCCAGGTGAGATATTTGTTGTCAAAGAGGCAATTTGTCATCCCTGTTCAGAATTATCTCCAAGCGAGAGTTGTTGGGAATTTTTCCCTAGTGCATTGCGCATTAGTTGCAGTGCTCTGAGACTTCCTTTCTGGCATGTTGTTGAAGCCCTAGAAGGGAAGTGGGGAAACCGAAGGATTGTTGAGTGAGAAGGGGCACACTTTCTGGGGTGGGACAAGCATTTGTAGAATGAGGGGTTGTAGACTACTTGCAGTAGTGGGTACCTTGGACTGAGCAATTTCATTGTTATCAAACCTTAGCTTGGCATTAGAAAACCCTTTTTCCTTGGTGGAGTTTATGCCCCAGATCAGGGGTGACCTGTTGTTGAACAATTATGAGAGACAATGTCTATGGATGGGAGGAATGTTTGAGTCTTGTGCGCAGTTGGTGACTTTCATAAAAGATAAGTGTTCTTCATGTGCTTGTTTCAATTTACTGCATGTATTTATTTATGACTTATGTGGTTATTTCTTGTATGATGTTGCAAATAAGTAGTTGTTTTCATTTTGTATAATGTTGGTTATGTATGTAATCATGGTGTTAGTATTCAACAATTGTAGTCATACATGTTGAGTATGAAAATTGTTAGTTATATGTAAGTAATTGATATGGTTCTGTATAATGCAGTTTATACATGTATGTATGATCTCAACATTCAATATTGGTAATCGTACATGTTGTGTAGGACAATTATTGTTAATCATTCTTACTAAGTTAACCTACTAAAGTGGTCATAGACCTCTGAGGCGGGGTTATAATGGTCATGCATGTAGGAAATACCCATGCGCACAAGAGGTTAGATTCATGGTGCGTGCGGGATGTAGCTTGTGCACACAAGGAGGAACCAAATCCACATGTGATGCCAGAATGATGGTGCACGTTGTAATGAGAACATGTTCATAATAATTTGCGCACACAATAGTGTTTTAGTGCTCAACATGGTAGTGCGCACAATTGTATTGAGTAAATTCCATTGTTATAGTCGTGTTAGAAGGGAAATTTTGTGTAATATGACCCAGCTCGGGTCGTGCATGTTACTTTAAGTATTACTGTGCAGATAAATTTTATGGAATTGAATTATGCACACTTGATTTTAGGAGAAGCATTTCTCAATTGTAAGCTGGGAATGTTACATTTTGGTATTAGAACGACAACAATTGATATTTGTGTGATGTGACCCAGCCTGGGTGGCTCGGGATGTTACAATCCCCATGTGAAATAAACATGTTTCTAGATCTCTAACCTATAAAATCATATGCGGTAGAAAGCCATGGCCTACCAAGGATTACGAGATGTCCTCTAGAAGGAGACTTGGGTTGTAATACCATGAAGTCTACGGGGTACTCCCACAAATCCATAGAGTCAATAATATCATATAATACTCCCTTTGGTTTTATCTTGGATCTGTCAACTAATTCAAGGATGGTAGGAGTTGGGTGAAGGTTGGGAAAATTCAATGGCTCCATGGTTTGTATGGTCATATTGGTAATGGTTTCTCCAAGGTCAATCAAAGTATTTGGAACACATATCCCATTAATGTACACAATGACAATGGGGTTACCAAAAATCTACATATTTATCTACAAAAATATATCCAGACATCAAGTTTTCATATTTTCCAATGAATTGAATGGTAGGTGTTTCATTATTTTTTCTTCTTCACTTTTTTAAACATAATTCCTTGATTGTTTTTTCATAGATAGTTATGTATTTAAGGGCTTGCTGCAAAGGAATTTTTATGCAAACATTTTTTAGTTTAGTGATCATGTCATATTTAGAGTAAGCTACCAATTTATTTAGATTTAACCTCTCTTGATAGGGAGGTTCTTTGGAAGAATGGGGCTACTCTAAATGAGTAGTTTTTTTCTTTATTATGGCGGGGGTATCATCATTGGTTTAACCTCTCTCGATAGGGAGGTTCTTTGGAAGAATGGGGCTACTCTAAATGAGTAGTTTTTTTCTTTATTATGGTGGGGGTATCATCATTAGTTTAGTGATCATGTCATATTTAGAGTAAGCTACCAATTTATTTAGGTTTAACCTCTCTCGATAGGGAGGTTCTTTGGAAGAATGGGGCTACTCTAAATGAGTAGTTTTTTTCTTTATTATGGCGAGGGTATCATCATTGGTTGTTTGATTAGGAGTTTCCTCCTCCGATTCTTCTTTAATGATGATTTGGGGTTTTTGGAGAACTTTTCCTAATCACAAGTGGATATCCTACAGTCCTACTAGTGTGACTAGATAGTTGGGAAAAGGTCGCGTCTTAGTGCCAAAAACAGGTTGACCTACCTTTTTATTGGGATTAAGAAAATGCTACACATGGATTTTTGTAGGCCTAAAAGGTTGGTTGGATGGAAGTTGCGAATGTTGGGGCTACATAATCTATTGTGGAGCTTGGGTTGGATAAGGTTGTGAAGAAATTTTTGTTGGAAATTGTTATTATTGTTGAGTTTGCATGGGATAGGAATAGGAAGGAATATTCCCATGGCTGGTTCCTCGCCACCCCTACTGTGAAGAATGGATTTTTCTGGGGGGGCCATGCTTTCCATGGAATTATAGGATTCCAAGGTGGATATTGTTGTCCAAAGTAATTAAAGAATTTGAAAATGTAGGATCTAATGATATACCTAGTGGATGAGGCTACCATGGCCTCTTTGGTGTCAAGGTACAAAATTGTTCTCTTGTCTCATTCTCTCCTTGGTATATACTTTTAGTATGGGTAAAGAAGGAGAGTGTTCTGACGAGTGTTCACCTACATAGATAGCACATATCTCAATGTTATTCAGGGGACATTCTTTCAATGGATGTATTTTGCTACACCTAGAGAAAAATATAGATAAGGTTGCAATGTGTTCCTCTTTCTTCTTAATTTGCAAAATATCAAGCTACAACCTAAGGGTGCCAAGAATGTCAATCTTGAAATTTTCCAATAAATTTCCTAACCCTACCCTAGTTACCCCACTAGTTGATGTAGATTTAGAAATTTTATAAAAAGAATCATGAGGTCCCTTATTGGATCTTGCTTGACTTTGCAAGTACTTATTTCACATTTCAGATATTTTCTCAAAATATAATTGGGAAATTTCCATAGATCCCATCAAATTATGTACATTCATTGATTCATCTGAGATACCTCTTAAGAAGATGGTCCTAATAGTTTATGTATTCAATTTGTTATGTTTGGATATTTGAATATTGTACACAAATATTTCTAGGTAATCCTCTAAGACCTCATCTTCCTTCTGTTCCATCCTAAAAATTTCCTCCCTTAGGTCCCTAGCCTTACAATATTCTTGGCATTTTATAAGAAAAACAATTCTCATATCATCCCAAGTTCTGATAGTATTCCCTCCTAGCCCCATAAATTAGTGCAAGGCTAAGTCTTTGAGGGTGGAAGGAAATAATTTTAATTTCTTGGAATCATTATAATAATCATAACTTCAACATAAAATATAAATATAAAAATAAATGCATCAGGGTCTTCAATCACTATACCATGGAAATGGGGTATCACAGATGGGGAAATTTTCTTCATTTGTACATTTGGTGTAGGGTCTAGTATGGGGAAACCAAAGGTCACCTATCCTTCTACATTAGCTTCCTCATTTTCATTCATGTGGACTTTCCCTTCTCCTTCTAGGATGACTTGACCACAACCCCAAAATAGATTGTACTATGTTCTCAATGGAGACTATGGCTCCCATATTGGATTGATCTCTTCTCCTTCTGGCTGCTTGTTGTTCTCTACAATTAGATTTCTTAAGTTGTAGGATTTGCAAGAATATGAATGTGTTCTGAAGTTGCACTTTATGTAGATCCTTGTCCTTCATAGTTATGCACGACATATTTTTATTTAGGTTTTGTTGGATCCATTGGTATTCTTCCTGTGTGCATCCCTCTTATAGATCTCCCTACGAGCAGGTTAGTATGTGGTGATTTTCTTGCAACACTACTAGATGAAGCTACTGGTGGAATTGAAACAATTCTACATGTACCTTTAATAAATCTACCTTGATTATCCCTATGTCTATTCATACAATACCATCATAGTTTAGAGTTGATGTGACAATGTGCTCACAATAGTGAGCGTATAGGATTTTACCTCTCTTCTTATCATTGCTACCTTGTCACCTTGACAATGTTAGTGCCAGAAACGAATCTCAAGAAAAAGCAACAAAATAAAGGAAAAAAAAACAGAAATGAAATTCAAATGCAAATCAAAAGCCTAGTCCTTTAACACCTCCCCAACGATGGAGCCAAAAATGTGTGTCAATTTAATTGCTTAAATTGGTGTACATTAAATTATCAATATGGATGCTCGTAAGCTTATAAAGTGTTGGAAAATATATATGTCGGACTAGATAAGAAAAATATAAGCTATCCCTATTGCATTCAAAAGAACTATGTTTTACAAGTCATTCCTAGAAATTGAAATCATGTGTATGAGTATGCTTTGTTATTTAATTAGTCGATTGCAATCCTTTTGTTCAGATGTCGAATGACCCAATTAACTTACTCAGTAACTCAATTAATTCTTGTAGCATTATCAAATTGTAAAATATAAATCACAATGTTAAACCAAATCCAACAAATATTGTAGTTGTAGATTCAAGTCTCATGACTTTTCAGTTTCTTAAGATTCCTAGGTTAACAACACCAAGATGCTAGTGATAAATTAAACATGTATGCTACCAGAATTTTGTTTTCATCCTTATTCTTCACATTGGAAATTGAAAGCATAAACGAATGCGAGTAAAGTCATAAATAAATTGAAAATGTAAACAAATGAGAGTAAAGGAAGAAAGCAAATATCAATTTCAGGAAAAAAATGAAAGATATGAACTGAAATAATGACACAAAACTACAAAACTAAATATACAAAGTGAAAATAAGAATTACACCTACATAAATGAAAACAAATACACAGGGTATAATAGAGAGAGGGGGACCTGCCTATTCATTTTGATATTAGTTGCAAGAGGTATTAACCTCCATTTGTGACCTTTGATGAGATTAGAATATTCCGAAAGAAAGAAAAATACTTGGATATAACCCTAGAAGAGAAGTCAGCTAAAGAAAATATTATATACTAAGTGTTTGGCACCCAGAAAGAGAAGTCGGCCCATACAACCTAGAAGAAGTAGTATAAATATAGGATGCAAGTCTTCATTTGAGCAAAATCTCTCAGAATTGCATAAATCCACTTGTGTGCACTGCAGAAGTCCAATTGTACGCAAGTTTGGGGAGCAACTGCTACCCCAGTCCTGCAATATGCATTTCTGATTTTTCTGGGTTGGACTCTTTGATCAGTTTTCATTATATTTTCTTGGTTCATTAGCCTTGGTTGGATATTTCTTTTCTTCTAGAATTATTCTCTCTGTCAAGGTCAAGGTGCTCGGGGGTGGCATTAGTGCATATGGTTGGGTGACAATATTGTTATATTGTCTATGGTTAAACGAGCACACCCACTTTACTAACAGGTTATGGTCCCACACCTCCTTCATTCAGTCTAACCACTAGAAGGAATCTAATCCATAAGGTTATCAAGCTCCTTAAAGAACTATCTCTAGGGTTTCTAGCAGGTGCAGTTACCGAAGCAATGCCACTAGGGTTACTAGTAGCTGCAGTTTCAAAAACCCTAAAACTCTTGCCTAGAACCTTATGATGGAATACCTTACTGAAGGAGAAGATGTTCTAGTGTGCCTTATTCCAATGCATGTCTTGGCACTCTCATAAGGAAAAAATGGGAAAAAATGTCAAGATTGAGATTCTGGGTCAAAGCTTGACCAGTTATCAGTCAACAGAAATCATGAACGAAAAGACGAATCATCTACACTACTCAGCGCTCACAGGAAATATTGAATATGACATGTGGATAATTGATAGTGGAGCTTCCAAGCATATGACATAAGATCAATCCAAACTCTCCAATCTAAATGAAAAGAAGACATCGTACAAGGTAGAACTTGAAGACAAAAACACTTACCTAGTTGAAGGAATTAGTCAAGCCTCTGTCAAATTGAAAATGGGTAACAATGTTCATTTGAACAATGTCTTATATGTACCTAGTTTAGAAAAGAATATTGTATCCATATCTTTCCTAGAAGAAAAAGGAAAAATAATAGCCTTTGTGGATGGAAAAGTATTATCTTGGCCTAAAGACTCTAACATAGAGAATGCTAGAGTTATTGGAACCCGTGAAGGAAGACTATACAGACTAATAGAACAAAATGATGAATCCCTTGTACATGATGAAGTCAATCCAAATGAACTTTGGCATAGAAGGTATGCTCATATCAACTATCAAGCATTATCCTTCCTCAAAAAGATGGTTGAAGGAATACCAGAACTACAATCTACACATGAAGGAATTTTCAAAGGATGTGCTCTTGATAAGAATGTTAAGAAACCATTCTCAAGAAGAAATAATAGATACAAGGAAATACTAGATCTAATACATTCAGATGTTTGTGGTTCGATGCTAGTCAAATATTTAGGAGGTTCTCTTTACTATGTAATCTTTATATATGATTACTCAAAAAATACTTGGTTATATCTCTTTAATACAAAGGATGAAGTTTTCAGCAAGTTTCAAGAATTTAGAGCAGAGATAGAGAACCTCACAAACAAGAAAATCAAGACCTTGAGAACAGATAATGGAGGAGAATGTATATCCAAGGAATTTGTTTCATTTTGCAAATTGGCAGGGGTTAGGAGGGAGCTAATTGTTCCTCATAATCTTCAACAAAATGGTGTAGTAGAAAGGAAGAATAGATCTATTGAAGAAACTGTGAAGGCATTATTGAATGATCAAGGTTTATCTATGTATCTGTGGGGAGAAGCAACCATGAAATAAATATGTGTTCAGAACATAAGTCCTCACCGCATATTGAAGGATATGACTCCAGAAGAAGCCTTCTCAGGAAATAAACCTAATGTGGAACACTTAAGAATCTTTGGATGCCCTGTTTATTTTCACATCCCTAAGGATAAAAGGAATAAATTAGAACCCTCAGAAAAGAAGGGAATATTCATGGGATTAGTGAATAATACAAGGCCTATATAATCTATATCCCAAAACGACATAATATTGAATTTAGAAGAGAAATAACCTTCAATGAAAATATGTCTTTCAAGAAATCCATAGAAGAAACTATAGAAGAAGAAATAGTATGAAGAGCCTAATGAAGAAAGCACATGTCTTCTAGAAAGTCAAAATGAAGAAACATAACTTGCATCCGATGCAACCATGTGAAACTATTGAATCAGACACTGTACCCAAAACCAAGAAATGTCCAGCTTGGATTGAAGCTACTCTAAAAGAAGTAGAAAGACTCAAAGCCCGAAGTGACACCTTCAGAAAAATAAAAAATCCCAAGAGATTCTCCATCTATGCAGCATGTATGACAAAGATTCTAAACAAAGAACCCACCACATTTGAAGAGGCAGCTCATAAGAAACAATGTAAAGAAGCCATGACAGAAGAACACCAGTCCATCATGAAAAGTAATGTATGGGAAATTGTGCGTAGACCTAAAGAAAAATCATTAGTAACTTCAAAATGGGTCTATAAGATCAAACATGCAGCAGATGGAAGCATGGACAAATATAAAGCAAGGTTCATTGCTAGAGGGTTCTCCTAGAAGGATGGAGAAGAATATGATCATACATTTTCTCCTGTTTCCAGATATACTTCTATTAGAGCCATTATGTCTCTTACTGCTTCCATGGGATGGAGTTTACATCAGATGGATGTAAAAACAACTTTCCTCAATGGAGCAATCAAAGAACAGGTATGCATTGAACAACCTCAAGGATTTGAAGTACACTCCAGAGACACTCATGTTTGCATACTAAAGAAATATTTAGATGGACTCAAGCAATCTCCAAGAGCTTGGTATGCCAAAATAGACAACTACATAATAAGACTTGGCTTCTCCAAGAGTCATGTAGATATAAATATTTACTACAAAGTCTTGAACAATGCACCTTTGATTCTATTGCTATATGTCGACGATTTATTCTTGATAGGTGAAGATTCTCTCATCATCCATTGTAGAAAGGAACTAGCTTCTGAGTTCGATATGAAAGATCTTGGTCTCATGCACTATTACTTGGGACTAGAAGTATGGAAAAAGTGTGGTGAAGTATTCCTTGGACAAGGAAAGTATGCAGTGAAGATTCTTCAAAAGTTTATAATGATGGATTTCAAATCCATGGACACTCCTATGACCACAGATATAAAAAAAGTAAGAGACTTAGATTTTGATCTAGTAGACCCATCCCTATATCGGCAATTGATTGGGTCATTGATGTATTTAGTAAATACTCGACCAGATATTTTCTTTGTCGTAAACACACTGAGCCAGTTCTAGGTGGAACCCAGACATGAGAATTGGATAGCTACAAAGCATGTTCTAAGATATATTCGTGGGACACTAAGCTATGTTTTAAGATATACTGCATCTAGCGATATACAGCTTCATGGATTCACAGATTCAGATTGGGAAGGAAGTGTAGAAGACAGAAGGAGTACTTCAGTGATGTGTTTCAGATTGGGCTACGCTATGATATCTTGGGGCAGCATGAAACATAAGTATGTCACACTTAGCACAATAGAAGTAGAATATATCATAGCATGTGAGGCATGTACATAATCAATATGGATGAGAAAGATGATTTCTGGATCATTTGATCAGGTTCCAGATTCGACCATAATATGCTATGACAATCAGAGTTGTATAAGGATATCAAAACACCCAGTGTTTCATGAATGGTCGAAACACATTGAGATAAAATACTACTTTATTCTAGATAAAGTCCAGAAAGGAGAAGTGAAGCTCCAGTGTATCCCCATAGATGAGCATACAATAGATATCTTGACAAAACCTTTGTCTAGAATAAAGTTTGCATATTTACGAGACAAGTTGGGGATCGTGGAAATAACTCCCTTAGATGAAAGGGAAGAAATGGATCTCCAGGTTGGGAGGGAGCATTGATATATCATTGATTTATGGACAATCATTTTCCATATTGGAAAATGGTCCAGGATGGGTAGTTCCTTTCTAGTTCGGAAAGTGGTTTGAGATTTCTGACAGACAGGCATTTTCCAGTTCGGAAAATGGTCCAGATCGAACAATAATTTTCGTAATGAGAATGGTTCGATAGATTTCTCATGTACCATAGACAAAAATTCCCCTTGTGGCCATTGTGGGGGAATGGTCTAGGACAATATTTATTCTTGGAAGTCACTCTCAGTAGTGGTCAAGAATAATGGTTTGCCTCATCGAGCAATCATTCTTTTGAAGTTCATAGTTGTGAGCAGTTTCGAAGAATGGTCTATTTTGGAGGTTGGTGTAGGACAATCATTTCCTTAGGAAATGGTCCAGATAGTCATTCCCTAGGGAAGACTCATTCTCTCCATGTTGCAATTTGTTTAGTGCCGGAGGAATGGCCCAGTTAGGTGAATGGTCCAGGTTCAACAATCAGGGACAAACATTCCCTAGGGCAGATTCATTCTCTCCAGGTTGCACTTTGTTTAGTTTTGGATGAATGGCCCAGTTAGGTGAATGGTCCAGGCTCAGAAATCAGGGACAATTATTCTTCCATGTTTGGGAAGAATAGTCTAGATATCCCATGGTTGTTGTTTTACCTTCTGAGGGAATATTCTCTTCTAGATCTCACAGATGTGAGTGGAAGAATGGCCCATATGACTCAGTTTATATCATGATATTGTTTTTCTTTGCAGGTTGATATCATATGCTATGATCGCTATGGATACTGTATGTCTCTAGATAGTAGATGTATGCTACGGTGGTGGATATGTTCCACCGGTTGTGACTATGTGTCATTGATTGAGTCGTTGTGTACTACTATGGATAAACATAGTTGTGTTCTATTAGATGACATTGTACTAATTGTCATGGAGATTATCTAGTTGGATAATGATGACGGTGCTCATGATTTGATCATGAGATAGAATGTGTTTCTATAATGATGCTACCGGTTGAATGGTATATTTGTGCTCAATACCATTACCTGTTATACCTCCCTAGCTAGGAGGGAGTGTTGATATTATGGTAGTTGTGGGAGGTATTAACCTCAATTTTTGACCTTTGACGAGATTAGAATATTCTGGAAGCAAGAAAAGACTTGGATATAAACCTATAAGAGAATTCGACTAAAGAAAATATTATATACTAAGTGTTTGGCACCCAGAAAGAGAAGTCGGCCCAGACAGCCTGGCAGAAGTAGTATAAATATAGGATGCCAGTCTTCATTTGAGCCATATCTCTCAGAATTGCAGAAATCCACTTGTGCGCACTGCATAAGTCCATTTGTGTGCAAGTCTAGGGAGCAGTTGCTGATGTAGTCCTGCAATCTACATTTTCAATTTTTTTAGGTTGGAATCTCTGATCAGTTTTGGTTATCTTTTCGTGGTGCATTAGCCTTGGTTTTTTATTGGTTTTCTACCATAATTCTTCTCTCTGTCAAGGTGAAGGTGCTTGGGGGTGGAATTAGTGCCTATGGTTGGGTGACAATATTTCTATATTGTCTATTGTTAAATGAGCACACCCACTTTACTAACACTTCCAACACACTCAGCAAGAAAACTATAACGTGCTATTGGAAATCTACAACAAAAGTGTCTTTTATTTCAACATCCAAATATAATATTACAAAGGAATATTACAGTCCTTGTGTAGCAATGGTTCCAAGAAAAATAAAAATCAACCAAGAAACCAAAGATGTCTTTACAAGGTTGGCGTCTCTCATATTTATGTTCACAACCTTTATATTATAAAAAGAAAAGTGTTACAACCATATATATATATATATCCCCTCAACAAGTGGATCGTGCAACCATCATGCTATTGGATTTTTGCTCAGTTAATACATGAGTGGTTGTGCCTTGTTGGCTCGATGACAAAGGAAGGGGCTCGATTTTCCTGCAAAATCATCATGGATTATGTGGAGCGTTTAACTTGGGTGTTATCTCCACAAAATCATATCAGTTTGTGGCTAAACAAAGCATGTTGACCACAACTTTGACAAGAGATCAACGCCTTACCTGGTGGTCATTGGATCTATTTGAGCAACACAAAAGCATGTGAGAGACATTCCCAACAAAACCTAGATGCTCGAATTCTCCCATAGGAGGTACAACTATCCAAAACATTGAAACACTACAAGATTTCTGAAGATGATTGCTACCAGAGTTTTGAAGATGACTGCTACCAGATTTCTAAAGATGATCACTACCATATTTATGAAAAGTTCCACAAGAAAAGTTATTCTTTTGCAAATAGTTAGGAAATCATGAGGTCTAATCTAGGCAACCATCAAAAGATGGGAAAACGATAAAATCACGATCACATATTTCATGAAGCTTGTCTAGAGTAAAAATCAGCAATATGGGTGATATATGGAAATATAGATGAAAATTTCAAAAAGGATAAAGGAGAAATTAAATAATAATAAGCTAAATGGTCATCAAAAACATCTTGAAACCAAGACTCAACAACCTTAAAATGAGAAATTTATCCCTAAAAGCCCATATTTTTATGTTTAAAATATCAAAAAATCAACCCCTAAATCAAAAAGTGGTGTCAATGGTAGCACCATTTTTTGTTGTTAATATTGCAACCTTTTGCAATAATGATTTTAAAAACTTGTATTGTTGCTAACAATCACCCTAAAATCAAACATTGTATCAAAAGGTGGTGCCACTAGTAGCACATTTGTTTTTGCGAACAAAATTGCAACCTTTAGCAACCATTTCTTTAATAACTTATATTATTGCTAACAAACACCTTAAGATCAACTCAAAAAGTGATGTTATCAGAAACACACTTTTTCTTTTCAGGGTTGATATTACAACTTATATAAAACCATGGTCTTAACAACCCGTAATGCTACTACCAAAACTTTAAAATCTATTGGAGTTACTTCACACACACCTAGGATTTCTTTTTCCTAAGGTTTTTCCTTGTTTATTAGTCATAATTAGTCATTATCTAGTCTCCTATATTTTAGGGGAGAATATTCCACCTGGAGAATATTCCCTTTCAGTTGACACTTCAGTTTGACTAGTTGAGTTGAGTTTAGATGTTGTATTGGTTTTGTCACCATGCAACATTGGGATCATCACCATATAATGCACACTTGCCTTGGGAGAATCACCATATTGGCACATTACCCTTTATTTCTTGAGTTAACTCCTCACTACTCTCTGTTTAGTCAGTTAACTGAAGACCAGTTGACTAGTTAACTCAACTAGGTGGCAGTTCACTATGTGTGTCCAACTCACTCTAGACCACCACTATGGCACATTGGTTCTCCTCCACTGTGCAATCATTGAGTTATACATAGTATATCATGTGTAAATTATTCATTATTCAAACGGTCAATGATAATTATTTCATTCTTTCTATCCTTCTTATTCTTTCTCAAATTCTCTCTGGAAATGTGTGTATCATTGTTTAGCTAGATCTACTCTGTGCAGGTTCAACACATTTACATGGTATCATAGCTGATGGACTGCTAAGCAAAATCTACACCAAAAAATTTTGTAGGTACAAAATATTGAAGACAGAAGAAATATGGATTTCCAAAAAGAATTCATTCTTACACCTTACAACTATTTTGCATGGAAGGAGAAAATAACCATACATCTATGAACCAAAGGGTTGTACAGTTTAACCTTAAATACATATATAGAACCAACATCAGCCATAGAAAAATCCAAGTATTTAAATTGCATGGATGAGGCACTCGGAACAATTTGCATTTATTTCTCCCGATCTCCTTTTTCATATATATTCCTGTAAGACTCCCAATGAAGCCTAGACCACCTTGGAAGGGCTCTTTGAAAAATAGGATGAGATGAGGGCACACATTCTAGAGGTGAAGCTTCTCACATTGGATCCAAAAAGCTTTGATAATACCCAAGATTTCTTTACAAAATTCAAGGATTTATGTCGCAACTCAAAGCTTGCAGGGTTGATAAATCGAAGGAGGAGAAACAAATGGTTCTCGCCATTCTCTCCAAGCTTGGTCTTGAATTCTATGTATCCGTATCCACATTCCATACTGTCAGATTTGCCTCTAGAGCCACCTGAAAGATGCCTTCTCTTGAGGACTTTATCGAATCCCTAACACAAGATAAAACCAAGATCATCAACATGGGCACAATCAAAGTTCCAAGGGTGCATGCACTCACTGTGCATGATGGCAGCCACAAATATCATAAATCTAAATATAAAGATAAATGGAAATCTCATGCACATTCAAAGAAGGAAGGGTACACAAAACCCTTCACCGATGCCTCCAGATCCAAAGGGGAAAAGGGGAGAAATGCATGTATTGTCAAAAAGGATTCCATTCGGAATCCACATGCATGAAAAAACAAATAGATCTGTTGTCTCAAATAATTCAACAAAACAACCTTGGAGATCACATCCCCGCGGGTTCCAAGAAGAATACATCAGAAGATCTGAATTCCAAGAAAGACAAATCTAGCTATGCCTTGATTGCCATCAAATCCTCTCTCGATGCTTGGATCGTAGATTCAAGAGCATCACATCACATGGATGCCTCAAAAGAAATATATTATTCTTTGGATACATGCAGACACCCTTCTCTTCTGATGGGAAACTCTTCTGTCGAAGTCACCGACAAAGGAAGGATTGAACTCACCAACAGAAGCTTCGAGAATGTGTTGCATGTTCCCAAAATTTCTATGAACCTTCTCTCCATGTATCAGATGGGGAATTCTGGCACCGGAAAGAAAGTCATATTCACACCAAATTTTGTGGATATCTATGACATGAAAACCAACTCTAGGGTTGATACCCATGAGGTAAATGATTAGTCTAGATTGTATACCTTTTTTGAATTCATTGAACCTTATTCTGATTTACTGCTTACTCGTGCTAATGAAAGTAGTAGGAAATGGCATGAAAGGTTTGGAAATTTGAATTTCAGATACATGAAAAACTTAGCAAGAAAATATTGATTGATGGTCTACCAAACATCCGTTTCTCCAAGGGAGTGTGTGAGGGATGTGTTCTCGAAAAACACCCTCAAGAGAAATTCGACAAAGGTAAGTCTCAGCGAGCTTCCACACCTTTAGATTTGATCCACAATGACCTTATGCATCCTTTTCTGCATCCATCCATCAACAAAGTGAGGTTTGTTTTCATTTTTGTTGACGATTTCTCACGTTTTACTTGGATCTACTTTCTTAGGCAAAAATCCGAGGTATTTCAAAACCTCAAAGATTTTAAATCCTTGGTTGAGACACAGTTCAGAAAGAAGATCAAAGTTATCTGAATTGATAACGGGGAGAGTATGTAAATCATGATATCCATAATATTTTCCATGAGGCAAGGATTCAGTTGCAACACACAGTTCCCTATACTCCATAACAAAACAAAGTTGTTGAGTGAAAAGACAGATCTCTAAAGGAGATGGAATCTTGCATGCTGCATGCAAATTCACTACCACAGAGACTATGCGCCGAAGCACTAAATTGTGCAACATACATCCAAAATAGATCACCCCATATATCTATCAAGGATAAGACCCCCTATGAGGCTTGGATCAGCCTCAAACCAGAAGTGACCCACTTTTGCATTTTCGACTCATGTGCATGGGCCCAGATTCCCTCTGAAAAAAGGAAGGCACTTGATCCACAGAGCACCGAGTGTATTTTTTGTTGGATACCCCGATGGTGTGAAGGCATATAGGATTATTGATATTTCCTCAGACCAAATCATCATTGAGCGTAGTTTCCAATTCGAGGAAAGTGTCTCGCATATACCTCAACAGGCGCATGCAAACACCTTCATTCTTCCACCTGTCCAAGATGATGAGCATGCACATGCCGAATCTTCTTCAGACAAAAGTTATGATTCATAGGACTCAGATGATTCAGATTTAGAGTCAGTATAGTTAGAGCATCCATATGTAGTTGCAGAGCCAGAGTAGAGGCCCAAGTGGGCACAAACTACTCTTTAGGATGTAGGGGATCTCGTTAGTGATCCAGCCAATACTAGGAGGACCCGATCTGATTTCAAAGAGCCTCCTGCTGCACTCACTACCACTGAACCATTTCCCTCCAGACATCTTTTCTTGGTTCAGTCTTCAAATCCACAGTCTTATGGAAAGGCTGCTGGAAATCCCTTTTGGGAATCCGCTATGCAGGAGGAGTACAACTCCCTCCTCGAGAACTAGACTTGGGATTTGGTCCCCCTTCCGTTTGGGAGGAAACTTATCAGATGTAGATGGGTCTACAAGACCAAGAGCGCAACAGATGGATAGATTAACATATACAAAGCCAGGCTTGTTTCCAAAGGCTTTTAGCAGGTTCATGGTATTGACAATGATGAGACCTTCGCTCCAGTAGAGAAGATGGATTCCATACGATTGGCACTTTCCATAGTGACATCCAAGGGATGGGAAGTTCATCATATGGACGTGAAGAATGCATTTCTTCATGGTGATCTCTTTGAGGAGATCTATATGGAGCATCCCCAGGGATTTATACGAGACTCGTTTTTGGTCTGTCGACTGAAGAAGTCCCTTTATGGCCTCAAGCAGGCTCCGAGGGAATGGTATGCCAAGATGGACTCTTACCTGTTGTCACAAAACTTTTTACATTGTAAATCAGACCCGAATGTCTACATGCTTAGGACAGTTGATTCACTTCTACTTTTAGTTCTGTACATTGATGATTTGTTGATCACCGATTTCTCAACTTCAGTGATTGTTGCATTCAAGAGGATTCTACATGACATGTTTTTGATGATGGACATGGGTTCTCTACACTTCTTCCTTGGACTCGAGATTAGTCAAGATGCATCAGGCATCAAATTTTCTTAGGCCAAGTATGCACAACATTTACTTGAGATACTTCACATGATAGACTGCAAGTCTACTCTGACTCCTTTCCTACCAGGATTCAAGATTGAGGATGGCGGGGAGACTCCACTGGTTGAAAACACACGTTACAGATAGCTAGTGGGGATCTTGTTGTATCTCACACACTCTAGACCAGACCTCTCATATGTAGTTGGCACAGTTTCCAGGTTCATGCAGGAGCTACATGAGCTACATTGGAAGGCTACAAAGCATATTCTTCGATATGTACATGACACCATCACCTTTGGGATTCATTATGCAACAAACTCTACATTAGATCTCATCATGTTTACTAATTTTGACTGGGCTGGTGATAAAATTGATCGCAAGTCCACATCTGGTTACTCACTTGGTCTTGGTTCTGGGCCTATCTGTTGGTCAAGAAAAAAGCAAGTTTCCATTTCTCTATCTTCAGCCGAGGTAGAGTACAGAGGGGTAGTTAACATAACAATTCAGGCTATGTGGCTACAACATTTTCTCACTGAGCTAAGCATTCAGTTTCATCGGTCGATCGTCATCTGGTGTGACAACTAGAGCACTTTGAAGTTTTGCAGAGATCCATTTCAGAGGCAGCGGACGAAGCACATCGATATCCACATGCACTACATCTGGGGCTTAGTACACGAGGGGATCATCAACTTACATTTCTATCCTTTAGCAGAACAGACGACATACATCTTCACCAAGACCTTCACCGAGAATAAATTCTATTCTCTGGGAAGTCGTCTTGGAGTGAAGAATGTAGTTTCCTAGCAACTGTAGTTCTTCTTTTTACATACATTGTACCTTGAGAGGGGGTTTTTCCCATGAGTTTTCCCCTCTTTCCTCACTTTATTTCAATGTATCTTTTGTATTTGGGTACCTAACATGGCCTCATTGTCGGGACCCATTCTTTATTTTCACCATAGAGATGTTCAGGGGGGTTGTTGGAGTTACTTCACACACACCTAGGATTTCTTTTTCCTAAGGTTTTTCCTTGTTTATTAGTCATAATTAGTCATTATCCAGTCTCTTATATTTTAGGGAAGAATATTCTCTTTCAATTGACACTTCAGTTTGACTAGTTGAGTTGAGTTTAGATGTTGCATTGGTCTTGTCACCATGCAACGTTGGGATTATCACCAACTAATGCACACTTTCCTTGGGATCATCAACAAACTGGCACATTACCCTTGATTTCCTTAGTTAAATCCTCACTCTCTGTTCAGTTAGTCAACTGAAGACCAGTTGACTAGTTAACTCAACTAGGAGGCAGTTCACTCTCGTAACTGCCTGAGAGACTAGACTAGGTGGCAGTTCATTGTGTGTGTCTAGATCACTTTAGACCACCACTATGGCGCATTGGTTGTCCTCCAATGCGCACTCATTGAGTTATACAAAGTATATCATGTGTAAATTATTCATTATTCAAACGGTTAATGATAATCCTTTCATTCTTTCTCTCCTTTTTCTTTCTCAATTTCTCTCTGCAAATGTGCGTATCATTTTTTAGCTAGATCTATTATGTGCAGGTTCAACACATTTACAAAATCAACCCCAAAATCAAAGAAATATACTAGGTTAGTAGCATTCACTTTTTCCGTGTTTAAAATTGCAACCATTTTGGACATAGGGCTTAGCAATTGGTACCATTGCAACAAAAAAATTAAATTTGACCCTGAAATCAAAGTGTAGTGCTACCAGTAGCATCGATTTTTTTTTAACTTAAAATTGCAACATTATTGAAATTATGGCACAAAAAATCGATATTGATTAAAACAAAACTATAAATAAATTCTAGAAAAGTCCACTCCTAAACGGTTAATTTAGAAAAAGAAAACAAAATATAGTAACAAAAAACATTGAGAGAAGTGTTCCAAAATCACCATAGTTTTGATGACTTAGGAGGTTAGGAAGGTCGATAATGTGGGATATATTTTTAAATTGGGATCTAATATGGGTATAGGAAGGGTAATCCAAAAGAAAGTATTTTTCATCTTCAAATGATTAGTGTCACAAATGCGACAAATACTCTCATCCCATGGTGTTTTGGGAGTTGTCCAATGCCCAATTTTACTATGTCGCTCATGAGAGTTTGTTTTTATTTTAACAATGTTGATTTTCTTCTTTGCACTTTTCAAAACTCACATGTAATTTTGATCTTCTAAATTATGGTTGACAACCTCCTTGTAGTATCTTAATTTCTTTTTATGCACTAATTCTTTATCACACCACATATTCTCCTTAAATTTAGAAGTGATAATATTTGTAATATTATTGCTATTTTGCATGATGGCTTCTTCTTGTATTCCCTAATGATTTAGCCAAGATTCGACATCTTTATATCGTCCCTGCATTATGGCTTCTTCTTGTATTCCACAATAATTTAGCCAAGATTGGCATCTTTATATGATTTTGACTAGAGTTTAAAGCAATTTTGGAGATTCTCTTATCATCCATATTGTTTATCTTGTTTTTGTATGTTAAGTATCTAGTCATAACAATGCTCTCAATGCACAAAGACTACATTGCATTTAAAATATATTTTATTATAAATTAATTAATAATAAATAATTAAATGAAAATTAGAATTTTTTTTCAAATATATTATGTAATCTGCATGAACCGCAAATGAAAAATGTGTTTCCATCTTTATAAAGCTTCCTCCGCCATTTCCAAGGGGCATCATCTTCATTCTGTCCCGATCTCTCCTATATCCAATCTGGTCACCTTCGAAATGACTTCAACATCATCTTATGTCCATCCCGATCTCTCCTAAGTCCAATCTTCCCACCTTGTAAATGGCTTCATCATCTTATGTCTGTCCTCATTAAAGCCTCAGTTCCCCCTCCCCGCAAGTCTCGGTCTCAAATCACAGGGGCCTTATCTACTTTGCACTCGGAGTTACAAAGATCTCGGACTAAGCCAAACACACACACACACACACACACACACAATTTTTATTCTTTAAATTAAATTAAATTAACTAGAATTGTAAACTAAGCCCTCCCAGATAGTTATGAACATCAAAGAATTAGTAGGCAAATCAAGTGTAACACATAATCAATTTACACATGTTTATAGTCATATTTCTAAGGGATAGTGGATATGTTGAAAATTCCTCCAAATTCATTTGCCCAACACAAAGTCAAAGGATGGAAATGATTGCCATATATTTTCGTATACATTAGCTTCTAGGACATTTCTCAATTGTGTACGTTAACAACAAGCCAATGAAAACCCTAGATATGAAAAGATTTGTCTCCTTTATCCCACTTAGTCAATTCTAGTTTTTCTGTGACTCAGTCTTTCACATGAGTGCAAGTGCAATCAATCGACTGGATCCTTCCCTGTATCATCACAATTCTCTAGAAGGTCAAAATGATACGCGAACTTCACGCCCTTTTATGGAAGTCTCGATAATTCCAGTTCAGCTATAAATTGTATTTCAAGGGTTGTCATGAGAAAAAGATTGTGTTTTTTATCGATTGATTGGATTGCAATTAATTTAAATTCTTGAATGATGAAGGCCACAATAAGACCTCAAATTTTTCAACCAATGATAATTTAAAAAAATCAGTTATTTTATAGATTAAAAAAAAATGTATTTCTTATGTAGAACATTAGGTTTTCCATAGAAATCTTTTAACTCAATGAAAATTAATATCAAATCAATAGCAAACTCATTGCTATAGTCCTGCTTTGGCATGGACTAATAATAAATGTGCTTTTAGTTTTATTGCTATTGAAGTGAGGTGCATTATTCATACAAGTATGTATGTCAGCATTATACTAGTGTTATTAGTCCCTGTTTTCATGAGATACTATATAATTTTCCCATCTAAATAGTGTTTTTTTAGATATCCAAAGTTTTATTAAATTTTTCATTGGTTCATATTAATTATTCATGGTATACATGAAATTTTTTTTTGTTATTTGTTAGAGTTAAAAAATAAATTTTAAATATAAAATTTCAAAAACCTTAAAAAACATGTAGGGTATTACACTTTTCTTAATTCATATTAATTTCTCTGACTTCCTTCAAAATGTGATTTATGTTCATATTCATTCCTTCGAAGTGTTGACATGGTTGTGTTCTATATTGTGGTTGTGCTCGCTATATATATAGATCACCTTGCATATGAATTAACTCATTCTTTTTTAACTTGGTTCTATAGGCTTGGTCTCTATATATTGATTCTTCATCCTCCAACGGATTCTTCATGGGTATCCTTGTTAGAGAGAGAACTGACTTCTAACATGGAATAATATTTGACACCATTCATGTAAAAGTTACATTAAAATAATTTTTTAATTGCGCATATCATATATCAATCATCAACAAATAATTTGTACAATTAAATATCTATATAATTACCTTATATCTTATACTAACAACGTAAAAACAGAGATTGCTAATGTCTATATGCTTCTTGTCCTTGAATGTCTAATATATCAATAATGTGATAACTACATGAATCTCCTTGTTATATCTAATGTTATTGCTCTATGTAACAACTACATGAAAATACACATCTATTGAGAATGGATACATATTTCAACAATTCTGATATCCATTCATAACACAATGAAATCCATTCTAGTATTGAATTTATACAACGCCATTCTCATTTCTATGTGGGAGGGGATGAATTCAATGAAAGCAATGGAGTCGGAGTCAGACTTATCTCCTGCAATGAATCCTTCTATGTCTCTTCTGCAATGAATTCTGAATTCTTTAGTAGTTGCATTTCTGTAGTCAAACATATCTTGTGAGCAGATTTTATAGTCAGATTTTTTTTTTTATAGTTTTTATATGATAAGGAAAAGTTTAAATGTTTTATGTTTTTTATTTTTTCTAATTTTAATTATAAAATTGTGGCTAAATGGTAGTTTTCTATTACTTAATTTATATTTTTGAATAGTTTGTTTGAATGTTGTTTTTAGCTGGCAAAGCAGACCTATCCTGAGCATTGGAGCCACATAGTGTCTTTGGCTCTTTTGGAAGATATCTTCGTCTCTGGTCCCCTCTCAGCACCAAACTATGAGTCCGTCCCTTCTATGTCTCTTGTGCAATGAATGTTTTCATGGTTGCAGACTTATCTTGTGTCAGATTTATTTTATTTTAAGTACAAGTTTAAAGGTTTAGAGTTTTTAACTTTTTCTAATCACTATTATAGAAATTTGGCTATGCAATTATTGGTGAGATGGTATGCAATTGCACATTTATAAAAAAATTCAAAAAAAATTGTAAACTTTTTATACACTTTTGTAAACTTTTTCAAAAAAATTTGTAAACTTTTTATCACCAACAAAAATAATCTAAAATTAAATTTTGTTTGATTTGGGATTTATTGCACATTTATTTGATTTGGAGTAGATATACCCTACCCACTAAAGAATGATTGCAATTTGGTAGTGAAGGTAATTTATTTTAGTTTTTGGTTTGGGATCTATTGTACATTTATTTGATTTGAAGTAGATATACCCTACTTAGGAAAGAATGATTGCAATTTGGTAGTGAAGGTAATTTATTTTATTTTTGTTTGATTTGGGATCCATTGCATATTTATTTAATTTGGAGTAGATATACCCTACCAGGAAAAAATGATTGCAATTTAGCACTTAAGGTAATTTATTTTATTTCTTTGGGATAAATAGAAAGTGTGAATAATGAAATAAATTTGCACTATTTCATTGTTGATTTACTTATTCCATTGTGAATAATAAAATAAATTTACAATATTTCATTGTTTCTTTATAATATCAAACAATGTAAAACAATGATCTTGAATGAGCATCATATGTTATTACCCTTTTGTCCCATGTCACCTTTATTTTATGTACTAAAGTTTCCAAAAAAACATAGTGCCATTTACTTGCTACTTGGGATTCAATATTAACAATTTCAATATGCAAAAGCTCATTTTCATGCATAGCCATGATGGGAAGTTATATGTGACTAGTATTACTGGCCAAACACTATATAAGCAATTCAAGTCCCCAAAACTAATAAATCTATCTATTGCCATTACAAGCCACACATTGCAAGGGTTATTGGAAAAATTAGGCCATTAAGTATCTATAGTTTTCCATGTTGGTCTATCAACTAGGGGGCAGATCATTCCATCATCACTTGCATTCTCTTGGTGCCACCTCATTTTTTGTGAGATGTGTAGAATCGCAACAACAAAATGCAATATATATATATATATATATATATATATATATAAGGAGAATAAATAAGATGATTTATGAGAAGGTTGGTAGTACATGAAGGTGCATGCTATAATGGAATTTCACTTTAAAGTTGTACAATTTCATAATGGCCAACAACTTAGTGAAACTTGTGCAACCTGGGTACAATGGTGTCTTGGCATCTTCAATTAACTTATGATATTAACTAATATCAATCATTTCCTTCATTGTCAATGTTTTTTTTGGCCATTTTCACAAGTCTCATCTTGATTTTTATTAAAAAACTGATAAATATCATTCACCATTTGAACCATATCATCAACCATGGTTTCATCATCATCATTGGCATTCTCATGAACTTCAATATCATTGGTGTTATCCACAATTTTGGTCATCGTGGTGATGTCATGATGATGTTATGATGATGGAAAATCAAGCTCTTCACTAAGAACACTTTCCTGAGAAAAGTTACACTTGTCTGCTTCCAGAAATCATGTTTTTTAAAGAGGTTCGCAAGCTACCTATATACTTTCCTGCGAGAATGCCTGATTCTCGCAGGCTGCTTTAAGCTGGAGTGCGAGGGGTTCGCACTGTACCTAATTGCCAGGGTGCGAACATCTTCTTAAAGAGGAAAAAGATGAAGTTCTCGAGCCTTCTAGAAGGGAATCTTTAAGAAGAATGAGTTGGCTAGCGAATGGTTATCTAAGTACTGGTTTTCCTGATATCTTGGGATCATTTCCTATCCAAGTAACTAATCTATCTTCTCCTATATATTGAGGAGATTGCTCATGGAAAGGGTTAAGCAAGCAACAATCTAGTAAGAGATTGATTTGAGAATTAGTGCAAGACTGTATGGAGGACTGATGCTACAGCAGCTAGAGACACCAGCAAGGTTATCAAAGGTGGTTGATTTTCTTCATGCATAAGCAAGTGTGTGTGTCAGAGCTAGGAGCCATCGAAAGGAGACCTACAACATCAAGGCTCAGGTTGTAAGTTTCACTTTCAACTAATTTAATATAGTAATATGTCCCTTTCCCATAAAGATGATGTCACTTTATTACATAACTCCTTGATCATATGTATAGATTAGCTATTGAATATATTGATATGCCTTCACTTCGATTGGTTTGTACTGTTGTGATTTGAATGGAACAAGAGCATTGGAGCGAAGCTTCGAACAACAGAGACCCAAGGAAAGTGTTCATAAGGTATGTGTTTGATCCTAGTCTCTTAGTTCATTCAATAGTCAAGATCTAGGGAAAGTGTATTATTCTATCCTATTTTGTTCTAGATCCAAGTGGATCTAGGGAGATCGGTTTGTGTCCGCACTCACGGATTTATTCTGAAACAAAATTGGCAACTCCACTGGGGAAAAAAGTACCAGGAGAAAATAAAAGAAGTTTTATGTTGGTCCTCAGGAGCGATGTTAATTTGATTATAGCCGGAGAATCCATCCATGAGCGAAAAGATTTCACTGTTGGCATAGTCATCGATGATCTGGTCGACAAAAGGGGTTGGAAAGTTGTCCTTTGGAAAATCTTTGTTAATATCCCGATAATAAACACAAACACGTATACTACCACCTTTCTTATCAATCGGTATAGGGTTGGAAACCCATTCTATCAGAGCCACGGGATAAATAAAACCGACTTTGAGAAGTTTTTCAACTTCGAGCTTGATGGCTGCCGCTTTACGTGGATGGATGGGACGGAGGTGCTGCCGAACTGGTTTAGTTCCAGGGTAAGTCTTAATTTCATGAACAACAATAGCAGGGTCGATACCTGACATCTCTTCGTAACTCCAGGCAAAGATATCATGAAATTCCTTGAACAAAGCAGTATAGGTGACAATTTCCTCTGGAGAACACGAAGCTCCAATGTGAACATTTTCAACTATCCCAGGTTTAACTGAAATATCAATGGGTATCGTGGGAGAAATATTACTGAGGTTCCCTTCAGCAAACACATCACGTGTAGATCCAGGAACAGTCGATATGACAACAACGGTTGACGGAGTCGAAATCCGCTGGTAATTCTCGAGAGTATGTTGTTCCAGAAACAGTATGGAATGATGATGCCCATCGTCCCAAGGTGTATCGGCTATGACGGACATGATCATCTCATCAGTGAAAAAGTCGTTACGGTTGATCAACTTGCCTTCTTTAATTCCGATACTCACACTGGCAACGTGTCGTTTATAGCTAAAAACCCACCGGGTTACGAGAATGTTGGAGTCGGTCTTTTAAAGGACTCTTCGTTACTGGGTACTTTTCCCATACTGCCACCACCTGATATTCTACACCCGTCCGTTTCTTCTATTAATATGATCTCTGCTGTTCCTCATGAACTTCCGATGTTTTTTGACCCATGGATAGTCCCTGATCCCGGGGATCATACTCGTTTCGGCGACGTCATGTCGTTAAGTCCGGTTGAGTCTGCTTATCATGCGATTCAATCGACAACACCTTCTACACCCTCTCTTGAGGAGTTGTCTCCCGATCCTTTCCATGTCATCTTTCCCACTGACGAGATGATCATGTCCATCATGGCCGATACACCTTGGGACGATGGGCATCATCATTCCATATTGTTTCTGGAACAACATACTCTCGAGAAGTACCAGCGGATTTCGACTCCGTCAACCGTTGTTGTCATATCGGTTGTTCCTGGATCTACACGTGATGTGTTTGCGGAAGGGAACCTCAGTAATATTTCTCCCACGATACCCATTGATATTTCAGTTAAACCTGGGATAGTTGAAAATGTTCACATTGGAGCTTCGTGTTCTCCATAGGAAATTGTCACCTATATTGCTTTGTTCAAGGAATTTCATGATATCTTTGCCTGGAGTTACAAAGAGATGCCAGGTATCGACCCTGCTATTGTTGTTCATGAAATTAAGACTTACCCTGGAACTAAACCAGTCTAGCAGTGCCTCCGTCCTGTCCATCCACGTAAAGTGGCAGCCATCAAGCTCGAAGTTGAAAAACTTCTCAAAGCCGGTTTTATTTATCTCATGGCTCTGACAGAATGGGTTTCCAACCCTGTACCGATTGATAATAATGGTGGTAGTATACGTGTTTGTGTTGATTATCAGGATATTAACAAAGCCTATCCAAAGGACAAATTTCCAACCCCTTTTGTCGACCAGATCGTCGATGACTGTGCCGGTAGTGAAATCTTTTCGCTCATGGATGGATTCTCCGGCTATAATCAAATTAACATCGCTCTTGAGGACCAACATAAAACTGCTTTTATTTGTCCTTGGGGTACTTTTGCCTATAGGAAACTCCCCTTCGGTCTTAAGAACGCAGGTGCTACGTTTCAGTGTGCTATGTCTTATGCGTTTCACGATATAAATCATATCGTTCAACCTTATTTGGACGATTTGCCAGCTCATTCTTTACGTCGAGTTGATCACCCTAATCATCTCCGAGAAATTTTCATTTGTTGTCGGTTCTATCGCATTCGTCTAAACCCTCATAAGTGCGTCTTTTGCATAGAGTCCGGATGTCTTCTCGGGTTCATTGTTTCACGTCAGGGGATCCGGGTATATCCTATTAAGGTTGAGGTGATTCTTAATCTCCCTCCTCCTTCTTCACTGTGCCAGTTACAAAGTTTGCAGGGGAAAGCAAACTTTCTTCATCGTTTCATCCCGAATTACACCGAGATTACTTGTGGTTTCACACGTCTTTTAAAGAAAGGTTAAGAGTTTGTCTGGGATAAGGTTGCTAACAATGCTTTTGAAGCTTTAAAATTGTCCCTCACGAAAGATCCTCTTCTTTTCCCTCTGAATTATAGTCGAGATTACTTTCTTTATCTGGCTGCTTCTGAGTATACTATCGGCATGGTCCTCGTTCAAGAGGATGATAACCACGATGAACATGTTATCTATTACTTGAGTAGAAGTTTATCATCCACGAAAATCAAGTACCAACATGTTGAGAAGCTGGCTCTGGCTGCTGTTCAAGCAGTTCAACATTTTCGTCATTATATTCTCTCCAGGAAGACTACAGTGATTTTGCATTGTAACCCCATGCAACATATATTGACACGTCAATTGCTGGGGGGAAAGTACTCCAAGTGGATTGTTATTCTCCAGGAGTTCGATTTGGAATTCGATCGCGCCACGTCGAAGAAATCCTTGGTTTTCGCTGAGTTAATTTGTGATTTTCCCCACACTGCCACGGAAAAAGTAGCAGTTGATTCGTTACCCGACGAATCACTTTTCCTTATCAGTATTGATGATATTTGGTACGGAAATATCATTATATATCTCCAAACTCAAACTTTCTGGCCTGCTTTGTCTAGTGTCGAACGCCGTCGTATCATTATCAAGCATGTCATTATATTATCCTCAACGATACTCTATACCGTCAAGGCATTGACTCTGTCTTTCGGCGTTATTTGAATTTTGACGAAGCTGAGAAATCTTTGAATGACTGCCATTCAGGAGCATGTGGTGGTCATATGTCTGGGTATGCTACTACCCAGAAGATCTTACGTGCAGGTTAATTTTGGCCTTCCTTGTTCAAGGATTGCATTACTGTTGTTCAGAATTTTCATGCCTGGCAGACCTACAATCAAAAGATTCGGTCGCATCCTGCTCCCCTTCATCCTGTAGTCTTAGTTGGTCCTTTTGCTAAATGGGGCATTGATTTCATGACCTGTCACCCTCACTCAGCCGGGGGGCATGGTTATATTATTGTAGTTGTTGATTATTTTACTAAGTGGGCCGAGGCGATTCTGACATTTGATAATACTGGGAATACTACAGCGTTATTCCTTTTCAACCATGTCATTTCTCATTTCGGTGTTCCTCGGGCTATCGTTACCGATCATGGTAGTCATTTCAGAAATTATATGATGTCTGAACTTACCGAAAAGTTGGGCCTTCGTCGTGATAGCTCAACACCCTATTATCCGCAGGCTAATGGCCAGGTCGAAGCCATCAATAAAGTTCTTATAACTATGATTCGATGGATGATAGGAATCCATAAAACTAGCTGGCACATGATGTTATTCGGCATTGTGGGCATATCGGACATCTGTTAAATCTGCCACAGGATTTACACCTTTTCGATTAGTTTATAGCATGGAAGCCATTCTGCCAATAGAATGTGAAATACCTTCTTTGAAACTAGCGGTAGAACTCTTACCCAATACTTCTACTGAAGAGGAACGTTTGTTGTATCTGATGCGACTAGACGAGACTCGTCGTGACGCGACGCTTGTAATAGAAGCCCAGAAGAAACGTGTTAAGGCACAATATGACATGCATGTCAAACCTCGTGTCTTCTATGAAGGAGATCTTGTTCTTCTATATGAACAAGATAAAGATGTCCTTGGAGCTGGGAAATTCGAACCAATGTGGCGTGGACCTTACGTTGTTAGCAAAGTTTTGGAAAAAGGAGCATATGAGATGGTGGATTATGATGGTGTACCTTTGAGTGAACCCAGAAATGGGTTGTACTTAAAGAAGTAATATGCCTGAGTCATTTGTGCACTAGTACTTGTATTTTATGTATCATACTGCATGTGTGTTATTTTAGTTTTCTTTTGACATTATCTGGTCTCTGCCCTTACGTAAAGTTGTGTTTGATTGCCAGATGTCAGAGTATTTGCTACCTTATATTGGCTTCGTTGATGGTTCTAGCCATAGTACTCAGAACCTAGCTTCCGCTGTGTGGGCAATCTATGCCCCAACAAACGAGCTTATATCTTTACGAGGTGTATGTCTTGGCCGAGAAACCAACAACATCGCAGAGTATAGCATCGTTATTGAGTTATTGGTTGACGCTATATCTCTAGAAATTCGTCACTTGGTTGTGCGACTTGACTCGCAGCTTGTAGTACTACAGCTAAGTAACATCTACTCTATTTGAAGTCCTACTTTATTAAGGATATATTTGCGGATTCGCCTCTTGGAACAACATTTTGATCACATTGAATATCAACACATTCCTAGATGTCTTAATAAATTAACAGATGATTTAGCTAATTATGTATTGGACAGGCATTTAAATCATTTATAAATCAAACACATTAAAATATACACAATGTACAGTAAGCCAGTAGAAGCCGTGTATATATATATATATATATATATATATATATATATATATATAACGATCAAAGTTTGTTTTTACAAAATGTTTGTCCGAAGACCAAAATATCAAAGATTGAAGCCCATAGCTTCTACATAATGACATCAAGGATGATGTTCACAATAACACACTAATGTCCTAGCAACTCTGCGAAGCAGTCGACCCATAGATGCAGAAACCCCCACAGTGTGACGCTGATCGCGTCGGGGAATCTCTTCCAGAGTCATATCTGGAACATCCGCCATCAGACCCTCTAAATTCTGCTCCACTGTCAGATAATCCTCGGCGTACTGTGGAACTACTACTGCTGCCTCTCCTCGTCACTGGATAGGAGAACTGCTAGCAGGTCTATATGGTCCAACGTCTGTGTTATCAACAAAAAATTTGGTGTTAGTCTTCGGGTAAATCTATAAAACAAAAACATTTAAATATAATTAAAAAGTTAAAAAACATTTAAAAACTCAAAAATTTGTGAACTTCTTACCGAGGTCTCCCCACTGTGCGTCTTCAAGAAGTGCAAGATCCAGATCTCCCCTGAAGTCCAGCCAGGCATATGCGTAGTCATCCACCATCAGCATCTAGTTCTACAACCAGTCGAAGAAAACATTGTCATATTTGACAATAGGACCTGCCACATGTCGGGCCATGAGCCGACACCACCGCAACATCCTCGGATCTCTGTGACCAGGAAGATCCCACTCAGCCTGTAGACGAAATACAGGGACTCTCTCCAGGAAGAAAGACACTAACAATGATCCATAACCAAACTTTTTCAGATTTCCACGCCTGCATTTAGTCAATTGTTTCTTGACATTGCGTAATACTGCGTCAGCCCAGTTAAATGCCCGGGGCTCAGTACACTCGATGGTGTACTGGAAATAGCTTTGCAGAGCCATATATGGAGCAACACTTCCCGCCATCCGAGCAATGGTAAAGAGAATGGTGTGGAGAGTCAAATCAGTCACTCCCCAAATTGTCACTTTCCCTTTTTGTCGTTCAGCCTCAGGCACGCAGTACTGGTTGCAATACTCACTCATTTTTAAACCCCTTTCTCTGCTGCCGGTCAAACTGACATAGGACCCACGCCTGGATAATCCAATCAATAAATAGATGTCCTCGATGTCAATAGTCAAGGTATGAGCTCCCACGATGAACACTTGTTGGTCCGGATCCCACATTTGGACTAAGTACTCCAGTAATCGAACTTGGGCTCTCATGCCCGGGATACGGAAATAATTTAAGAGACCATAGTCTCTCAGTGCAGCTATGGTGGGAGGATGGTTTTCGTCATTGGCATTGTCCTCCTCATGCTCTCATTCCCGCCACTCTAACACCATGATTGTGGTTAATAACCTGCATAAGACACATACAAATATGGTTAATGAGCTTATTCATGAAATAAACTTTTTATTGGCTAAACGCTACAATTTTTTTTGGATTTTGCGTTGTTCGTAGGTGGCCTACTATGTGCAGTGCGAACTTCTCGCAGGCGCCTTAAGGCCCACCTGCAAGAATGAGTCATTCTCACAGGTCTCGTATGGGCCACCTGCGAGAATGCCTCCAAGCGCATAGGGTTCAAAAAACTAGTGTAAAACTTGACTTTTAACCAATGAAATTATAATTTTGAACCATGAAAAGATCAGGGATTGAGAACTTACCAAAATGTTGCTGACGGCTCCCCAAATGATCACCCATAGCTCCCGGAAATCGACGCCGAAGGTAGAGGGTAAAATGAGGGTTTTTGGACTCAAATGGTAAAAGTGTGAAATGTTATGGTAATTTTGGTTATTCACTCATTTTAATTACTTTTTACTATGTCAAAAGTGGGTTTTTTATGTTTATTCATTATTTTACCCTAATTACTAATGTGGAAATGAGTGAAATAATTGGCAGGTGCAAAACATGGATGATTATGAACATAATTTTTACCTGGTGTGGTGTGATTTTAATTGTTTGTCATGGTTTTGACATAAAGCCTCGAGCGCCTTTTGTCCGTTCTTGCGCTTGTAAAAAACATAAGAATGTGACCGAGCGTTGTTTTATCCCTTTTTCGGGCTCGCTGTGGTTACACGAAAAAGGAACCCCCCTGGAGTTATCTTTAAGCTCTTTTCAGACTCTCTAAACATGAAAAGATTGCCGAGCGATCTTGCTATTTTCACGCTCGTTAAAGTATTTAAAATATGCGTCCTTCGAGCGATAGTTTAACCCTTTTTCGGTCTCATTGGACTATTGTACAAAAAAGGAACTGAGAGAGTTCTCTTTTAAGTGTTTTTCCAAACTCTATAATCTTGAAAAACCTTCGAGTTTACTATCTCTGGACTCGTTAAACAAACATTGACAGACCTTTCATGGGACCGAACCACTCCTTCCTAGGGTTCGTTAAAAATACTCCGAGGGACTCGTCCGAAGGATGAGCTTATATCAACAAGCATATGTGATCCTCTTCAAGCTTGTGTAAAAATAAAGAGGTACTTGCCAGAAATGGTGGGGAAAAATTTGGGAAAGGGATATGTTTCATCTTTGTATTGATTGGCAGTAAGTGTCGCTCTTGAACATGACACTCCCTATTCATCATTTAAAGTTGGTTTGGGAAATCCATCTGTCTCTCTTTCGATTGATTGCAAGGTCTTTCCATGCGTCATCTTTGAGTCAATGCTGCCAAATCATTGGTCCTATCATTCATATGTTCAAGAGAAGTCCATCCGAAACTTCTATTGAGTCGGCCATCTGCAGTTATCCTTTCACTCTGTGTCGGCCTTCCCTGTGTCCAAAGTCCAATTGCCACATACTCTGTTTCACTTTCAAACTCAGCTACTCATTTCGTGTCATTGATGGGGGATACATTAAGGCCCTCCTGTGACAAGTTTTGTTCCGTCGACTTCAGCACATTATCCGGAATCAAGACTTAGAAATTATTTAGTATCTTGAAGCTTGCATGCCTCAATGGCAAGTTTCTCGCTTTCGACAGTGGATTTACATCATTGACCCCTGATCGAAAGATTTCGTCGGATGTTCGACATCAACTCATTTATTCACACTCGATGGATTGTACTATAGTACCTTGGGATTCATTGACATCAATGGTGATTCCCCTCGCACTTGTTAATGGTTGCATCAATGACCGGTAATCAAGTGGTTTCTACCATGTTCGACTTCAACACATGTAATCACATGGTTCGATTCGTACTTTGGGCGATGAGATTGAAGACCCTGGATATTATCTTTGTGATCCAGGTCACGATGGAGTATGTATAATTTGTGACACATAGATCCACTGTGTATGTTTCGTGGCTATGTCGTCTTGATTGAAAAGTTGTTGCATAGATCCACAGTGTATTCAGGTGGCTATGCTATATTATGACTGCATGGATCCACAGTGTATGATTGGTGGCCATGACCTTTGTTTATGATGTCATCAGTCTATGATATTGATCCGGATTTATGTAGGAACACAATGAAATACAGAAATACACATAAACGCAGAGATGCAGTGGAAATAAGACTTTATTTCATTAATCACAAATGACTGAAATATGCTTACAGACAGAATGGAAATAAACTAGCTAGGGCGC
>ML776723.1:579736-603603 GCA_009831015.1 Picea engelmannii
GTTTCTCTAGCACCAACTAGAAGGAAGCACCAACTCCCTGTGTTCAAGCACCCACTTGAACCTTTGAGGACACCAGTCCTCCCTAGCTCCACCCAACCACCCTAAAATATAAATATTTTCTACTGAAACTTATTACAGTGATACGATTTTCAAAAATGACTTACCAGACTCATCATTGTTCTGCTGCATTTCGTTGCTCTGTCTGCCTTATTGCCTTTCTGCACACATCACTTGCGCTGTTTGTTCTTCCGCCTTTTATGCTCTGTGCACCATGTCCATTCACTGCACAGTTCCTCTTTTGTCCTATTCAGCTGCTGCACTCACCTCCTTCTTCACACATGACTCACCTTCACCAACAACAACCACAACAAACTCCAAATAGCGACAACAACCCTTCTCTTCTCTGTACCATGTATGTATAACTTTTGTGCATCTTGTGCATGCAATAATTGCCATTCCTCTGCATGATCATACCGCACCAATCTCCTCCACATATCAAGTGCTCTGCATGATCATCATCACGACTCTTCGACTTCTCTGGCAGTTCAAACACGCGTTCGGCATCACTGAGTGTTATACTAAGATTCCTCAGCCTCTCTGGCAATTTGAGACTCTTCATCTTCTCTGTGACAATCAAACTCATCTTCTCTGTTTCAGTTACAGGCCTTAATGCCCATCCAGATGTTAATCACCTTCACGAACATATTCATCCCTCTTGAAGATTCTCAAAGGCTCTTTACCTTCTCTGTCAATCATCCCCAAGTGTCTTCAAGTCCTCTAGCTAAATCCATCAGTGGTTTCTGGCAGTTTCACTGTGTTGTGCAACAATAGCCCTCAAATCTCCTTAAGGTTAATCTACGCTGTTGGATGAGCTTTATTAATCTTACCTTTAAACCGCGTTTCGACATTCCTTATGTTCAATGCTCTTTTCACTTACAAATCCCAATCCACAAAATTCTGTAAAGCATTCAGATCAACGATCCAGATCATATTTAGATCTGATGGTTCATTTTAAGTCAGTATTTCACTCATCGCGATTTTGACACTCTGGACGTTCGATGTTTTTGTCACTTCAAATTCCCGATCCTTGACACTCTGTAAAGAAGTCGGATCAACGGTCCAGATCACATCTCTATTTAACGGCTGCGATTAAATCGTGATTTCACATATCGCGAAATCAGGATTCCTGATGTTAAAAAACTTTGACATCTCCATCTCTCGATCCCTGAAAATCCGACAGGGTGTCCATCTGCCGATGTCACACGTGGATTGACACGTGTTCAATACTTCCACGTGTCACTCTGATTCGTGACTTACATGTGCCTGAAATATTGAATCAGTTTGACACTTGTCATTACCGGGTTGTGATACATGTTCCTAGCTGACATGGTCTGCTGATGTGAGTCAGGTCGACGGTTCAGATGTGATCTTGATTTGACAGCTCAGATTACGGCGGGATTTTTCATATCGAGAAATCGGGATTCCTGTTGCATTGTTTCTTTGAAATTTCCAACACGTGATCCTCTAAACTCCGATCAACGGTTCAGATAACCCCCTGAGATGGACGGTCCTCCTGCTTCCGGGATTTGTGAGCCCTCTACTCCTTTCACTTTTAAAGATCATGCAGGTTTTCCTCGATCCAGTGGTGGTCAGACCCTATGCTCAGATCTGACGCCTCTAACTTCAATTAGCCCTCCGGCTAAGCTCGTGGTCCACGTGACCTCCCCCTATATGACCGCAGCCAAACTTCCTCATTGAGGTTTCAGACTTTCCAATGTCAAAACATGTATGTCCTCAGGATTCGCGATCCCTCGAATCCTGACATGCTCTTTACGCACTAGCTCTCCTGGCTAGGCTCCTGGCCCATATGACCGTTACCCCCATGACCACAGTCTTACCACTCTTCGTGGTTTTGAGCTTTTCAATGTCGCAATGCATTGGCTCACGGGATTCTCGATATGTGAAACCCCAATGAGTCAACCCTCCTTTCATGATTTCACCTTGGATTTTCCCGATGGTAAACCTCATGCAGCTCATGTCCGATCTGATGGATGATGGGATTTCTGAATGAGATCCAATGGCTATTGATCTCTCCCTTCTGTAGGCTTCTCCTAAGCTCCTCTTGGATGTAGAAACCAATGGTCCAGATCTTCTTCTTCAGCCGATCTGACGGTGGCTGTGTTCCCTCTTGAGATTTGCACACTTTCCTCCCAACCTTGGGAGAATTACAAGTTCTCAAAGGCCTCGACCTTTGTCTTCCTTATCCTCTGCAAACTCCTGTATCTTGATCTTTGTTGCGCGCATTCTCCTTGATGTTGTTCCTCCTTAGCTTACGTTGTTCCTATTTTTCCATCGATGCACACTCTGATCCTGCCATCTTCACTGTTGTACTTTCCATCAATGACAAGCATATGCTACCTGTTAAACATTTTCCAACAGTTTGTTGGAGTATCTCCAAAACTAGGGTTTCACTCAATGAGGCACAATGCAATTTCTGAACTAGTGGTCAATTATAAAGAACAGTGTGTCAGACGATTATGGGTAGCATGGTCACATGGGACTTGTCCAAATACAATGTTATAGTCCAAAAATGCCACATCTATGCATCCAAGACATTTTCCCATCCATTTGCATTGTTTTCCACTCATAATGCTAAGGTTTCCCTCAAAAAACAATTTTTTGGATAATGTACGCACCCTGTTGCACTATTAGCCAATGTACATACATGTGTTGAATGTTAATCCACTCATGCACATACATGTGTTGCATGCTATTCAGCCCACATTTACTCCGACAAAATGAAAAAAATATAAAATTGCACGTATTTCGATAGAGTTTACGAGATATGAAGGGTTTCCTAACCATTTTACCCCTTGTAGCCTTTCCCCAAACCGAATAACCATCTTTTTCTGATATAAAAAGGGGTCTAGGGGGATGATTTGAAGAAATGAAAAAGAAGACAAGGAAACTCTGCCAAAATCCTCTCCCTATCATTTCCCAAGTTTTGCATCTTGCTTTGAGTATTATCCTCATCTTTCCCTTCCATCCATTCTCCCTATGCAACCCTTCCTTCTTCCAATGTTAGCATGTTGGTTGTGAGAATTCTATCTGGGATTGGTGCACTTGGGGTCACGACCGAGGAGCAAGGACTTGGTTCATGGAGTGGTGTCAGCAAGCAAAGGTTGTAACCTTTCATATTGTGTATGAATAAAAGAGATTATCTTTGTCCCAAAACTTTATCTGTACATGTTATTATCTATTTGATCATTTACATCTATATTTAGGATTTTAAGTGATTACTAGAGATTGTATGTGTTATTATGTTGTGTTCTTGGTTTGTTTTCAAGTCAACTTTGGGAGGATATATGTGATCTAAGAGGAAACAACAAGTGGAAGAGGTATACATCAACCAAAAGGATTCAAGGTGCTCTTATTAACCTTCTCTTCCCTCTCTCTTATCACTTAGTCTAGATTGTTTTGGGGTAGATTAGAGATAAGTTGGTATTTTAGGGGGTTATCGCTCTGCCTATTCCTTAGACCCAGTTTAGGGGGAATTTTCCCCATAACAAAATTGGCGACTCCACTAGGGAGTTTCTCTAAGGTCATGTTAGGAGATATTTGTTTGGTTTGAGTTCCTGCCTTTTTGTTGAGTTTTCTGAGTCTGTTTGGGATTCTGGTCACCTTCCAAGTGCTTACCAGCTTCCCTAATCTAGGTGGTATATCTGAATCTTTCTCTTTTTTTTTTATAATTTTTAGTAGTGTACACTCTATGTTCTATACCCAACCCATTTCCATACGTGTTCTTCTTTATTCACAACCCGTGTACATATGTAGGTTGACTGTGCACAGTACGTCTGCCTATCACTTTGAAAAGATTTTCTTTTATTTCAGGAAACCTTTGGTTCCTCAGGTCTTCCTGAATTCTAGAGGCCTCTATTGGTGGTGGTTTGGTTAGGTTCAAGGTTCATATTGTTTATGAAATAAATAAATAAACCTCTTGTATAGATTTTTTGGCTTATTTTTAGCTTGGCTTATTCTGCAGTTTCTTTTAGCATCTTTTGTTAGTTTTTCTTTGATTGAAAGAAAATAAAAAATGAAAACCTATATTTTATGATAGTTAGGTCTCTTTATTTCTTTGGATTGTCATTTGAAAAATAAAAATAAATTAGCATAGGGTTTTGTTTTGTTCTCATCTTAAAATCATTTCAAAAGAAAAATAAGAAAGAAAATCCTTTGATTCTGTCTTTTGTTTCACTCGAAAGTTGCATTGTGCATTTTCCATTGAAAGGATAAAAGATTGCATCTTTAGGTTTGAAGAATTGTTCGTGCTTTTACTTCCTTGAAACTCTTTTCATTTGAAGGATTAGTGTAAAGTTTTATTTTCCATTGTTGTTATAAGTTTCATTTTTGCAATATTCTCAAACAAAATTATTTTCACTACCGCACCCCTGAGTAATCAAGCCACTAAAATTAACACATTAGACTTTTTGGTTTATAGGGTACACCAACTAGAATAGGCTTTAGGGCCTTGGATTAGGTGCGGAGAGGAAACTTTCCAAGGACACTTAACAAACTTAAGAATCTAAGTTAGGGAGTGTTAAAGTCTAGTTTCATAAAATTTATCCAAGACCCCCTTCTGACACAGGGGCTAAAAACGAGGTTGCTTGAGGAAAGGTAGAGGAGACAACCCCTCCAAATCTGAACCAAGTGTAGTGGGGATCATAAATTGAGGGTCATTATTGGGATCTTTGTTGACCTCATTTGACTATGGAGATTCGCGGACCTAGAATCCGTTCGGGATCCTCAGTTGTCTTCTGGACTATTTTCCTTCGGTACCATTGAAAGGATTTGGACTTTGTTATCCTACTCATTACGATCATCTTGATTATCGACTGTACCCACCTAGTGACTGACTGCGAGCTAGAAACCTAGTTTCCTTTTGTAGGGAATTACATAGGTGACTGTGGGGGTATACCACGATACATAGGGAAGACATTGGATCATTCTTTGCAGTGTATACCTAGAGGGTGTTTCCGTGTTTGAGTTACACTTGCACCAGTAAGTTTCTCTAGTGTTGACTAGCATAACTGTTCTTCCTACCTTTTGATTGATTTATCTTTAGGGACTATTTAGTGGTGTGCTCTATGCTCCTTAGTTTTCCATAGAGAGTTAGTTAGTCATTTATTTGGGTCTCTAAAATAAGGTGGTAGACCGCCCACTCCACCAGTCATGAGAACTTTTGGGTCTTCCTCTTAGAAACATGGAGCCACCTCTTTATAGGCCTATATTTTTGTACCATTAATTTACCAGCGTTAGTGTGTGAGACTTGTCTTTCTTCTTATGCATCCTTTAAAATAAGGGTTGAAGTTAATTAATTTTTTTTTTACTAATGTATTGTGGATGAAGGAGCCTCTACAAGAATTTAATCCTCCTCGACTTGGAAATATTTGGGCTCTCCCGAGTTTGTTGCTGTATCACATGAGTTGTTGGATTTTGACAGATGTCCTAGTGAGTATTTGGGGATTATTCCTTAGTTTCCTATGTCATTAGGTGGGAATATTGTTGTTTTCAATGTTATAGTGGTGCAAGGTCCATTATATTTCAATATGCTTCTCGGGCGTGATTATGTATATTCTATGAACATTGTGGTGTCTACTTACTTTCAGGTGATGCATTTCCCTCACAATGGAAGCATTGTCACTATCGAACAGTTGGAATCTAATAATCACCATCGTAATTCAATGTTAGTTCAGGATGACCCTTTAAATATTCCTAGTATTCGTGTAGACTATACCCCTCCACAGGTAAATTTATTGGTGTCTTATCTTCGGTGTTCAATTGCTCCTGAGAAGGAACTTGTTCACTCATGTTTTCCTTCTTGATACTTGGTCTCAAAAATTGATCAGTTTGTTTATCCAATGGGGGCATGAGAGCCCTTGCTTCCCCCTCTTGGTCCAAGTGATCTTGAGATTCCTTTTGAGTATGATCTCATTGTTTGTAGATCCTCAAGCCCTTTTGCTTGTGATTCTTCATTGATAGACTTTGCCAGTTCTAGCCAAAACCTCCATCATCATATGGAATATGGTCAGTTTGCTTCACCCTTTGGGATTGTTGTCCCTCGTCATTTGCATGATTTCTTTGGATGAGGCTATCCTTGAAGACATTAATACAGATTGTATATCGTGGGAAGACTTACACCATGGCTTGGTTTTTCTTCCTTTTTGGGAGACTTTCAGGTTGATTATCGAAGATACTCTTGGTCAAATCCTATCAATGGGCTGTACTTGAAATAGTACTATACATGATTTGTAAGGCTATGTGGTTCCTTGTACCATATTGTACAATCCAAGATTGTTTTTTTCAAGTGTTTTATTGAGTAGCACCTCTTATTTTCCAAAGTTTCTATTTATATTGGATTTATTAACTTCTAGATGAGTGTTATTGTCCTTATATGAAGGATTTTGGAGACATGTTTTGTTTGGAATTTGTTCATCATATTGATCCACTATGATAGGTATAGACCTCAAAAATGGCATATAGGTTAGTTTTTTTCCTACTTTCATTTTTGCATTATCTGTTTCTTGGTTCTTTTGGCCTTAGGATCGACCCCACTGAATTGAAACACTAACCTTCCTTGTTGATAAGTGTGTCATGCTTTATGTGGTAGAGATTTCCTTCCATGGGAATCCTAGTTAGAGCCATGTTTTACTTTTGGTTCCCATGCTAAAGTACTTCATAGGCACGTGAGTCCTTTTTAGTCCCGATATGATTTTGTGTTGAAGCCTCACTCTTCTTCCTCATTGTTTTCTGACCTATACCTGAGGCACTCTCTAAGAGAATCTTTTGTTGTATTTCAAGCTCAATTAAACTTTGAAAGAGACATCTAACGAGAATTATTTATTCTTTTTGGTCTCATTCAGATTACTTAAGAAAAGGAGCCCCCCTGGAGTCTTCTTTAATCCCTTTTCAAACTCTCTAAATTCAAAATTATTGTCGAGCGATATTGTTTCCCTTCACGCTCCTCAAAGTGAAATTTGAAGGCACATCTGTCTAGTGATAGTTCACCCCTTTTTTGGTCCAGGTGGATATTTTTACAAAAAAGGTATTCCCTAGGAGCTATAGTTCACTAGAAGAGTATTCTCAGGTGTAAGTTTAACCCTTTTCTGGGCCCGAGGGACTAAATTTGAGAAAAAGGGCCATTCTCCATGGTTTTGGTTTTTCAATTTTTCAGGCCTTAGAGATTATTTATGAAAAAGGAAACCCCTTGGAGTTTTCTTCAAGACTTCTCTTGGTGGGAAGTTACATGTAACTAGTACTATTGTCCAAATGCTATATGTGCTATTCAAGTCCCCAAAAGGAATAAATCCATCTATGGCCATTACAAGCCTGTAACACACCCAAATTTGATTTTGTCCTTCTTACAGGAACAAATCCTCTTTCTTCTCTATGGGTTCTAATTTGGAGATTCCAGGACTTAGCCCGAGCCTACGGTCAAGATTCTTCGATTTTAAATCAAACGAGACTTTTAGACCATGATAGTTTCACCTCTAAATCAGACATAGGCCCTTTCGGGCTCTGGTGCAGGTCTTATGATACCCGTGACCTTTTCCTTCATGATTCAACGAAGTCTTGGAGTTGGCAGTGACCATGCGATTACGGGCATGGACACAAGTGGTTTGGAGTCAAACTACCTTTGGTCCTGCAATCCTCCTCAAGTCTCCACATGTCCTCCTGATGAAACCACGTCTTGGATTGAGGCCCACCCTCGATATTTTAAACTTCACGCAACTCTTGTCCCCGCAATGCTACGGGATCTTCGATTTCATGATCTTGATGATACTGTTTGAATCAATAGTTCAGATCTGTGCCTCTCAAATATACGGACCTGATCTATCCCTCCTAGATCAACCACTGTGATCTCTTCACAATTCCAGACTTCGGGGTTTTGAAATCTCAAACCCTGCTTCTTCCGTACTTCAACCTTCTAGATATGACGACATGAAAACACCTGTCCTACTCAATCAACAGTCTTGCTTCCACTTCAGGTGTTTGACCATTCAACCCAAATCAACGGTCCTCCAACCCTCTTCATGATCGATGGTCGAGATCTCCTTCGGGTTTCAAACTTCTTAGATCTCAAATCTCAAAACTTTTTCCCAATGAATTTTATCTGAAGGCTACAATCTTCTGATGCGTGTCCTCCTGATCTGATGATCGAGGATTACTTCAATTCTTCACCCAGAGATCACATCTTTGCACCACGTGTCCTCCGAGTCCAGTGACTATGACTCACTTCGAGACTTTACCCAGAGTTCATGGATTCATGCCACGTCTCCCTTAGATCTGTCATTCCAGGTTCACTTTGGGTCTTCAGGCCTTCTGGGTTCAACAATCTCAGTTCTCAAGTTGAAACCCCACTATAATATTCCTGGAGCTCTCGATCTATTGACAAGTGTCCCCTTTTCAATCGACGACTCACGGCTCTTTGGCTCTTCGAGCTTTGGGAATCTCAAGTTTCAAACTTGCCACCTCCTAGACTCAAAATATCTGATGGCTCAGATCCACTCAGGCAATCCGATGCTTGAAGTTTACCCCAAACACTCTGACGGCTCATATTTGTTCCTACGATCAGATGACTAAGATTCTACTTTAGGTTTCCGGCTCTTCGGGCTTCAGAAACTTTGAGTCTCAAACCTTGACAGGTTCTCTCCCCTATGCATGTGAACGTTAAGACTCATGCACCTTCCTCAGATCCGACGACTATAGATTCTTTTCATTGTGATCCAACGACCACTGTCACTTCTCCTTATGATCTTTTGATTTATCCCGCTTGGTAGATTTATCAGTCTTCAAAGGTTTCAAACCCTTTCTCCTCCTACGAGTTCTACACTTAGATCTCGTCAACACTTATGATAAGTTCCATCCCTTATGAGCTTGGTTCTTAGGGGATCTCGAGTTCCCACATACTCCTTGCATTAATATTCTTGCATCAGATCGACAGTCCATGACCTTCCTTGATCCAATGGTCCAGATCACATCGCAACTTTGTATTTAAGAAGTTTAGTCATGCCAACATGCGATTCTGCCGATGTGCAGACTCTGATCTCGCCAATTTGACAGTCAAGGGGGGTCCCGCCAGATCCTTGGATCTACAGTCCAGATCACATCGCGACTTTGGGTTTCAGATTTCAGAGAATTTGTCCCCTTCATGATGATTACCAACATTCGTCAAACTTCTGAAGACTTAAGGAATCGAGGCATTAACGTCTACTCTCCTTCTTCAAATATAACGGTTAGGACAGACCTTAGATTCTCCCAAATGGATCTGGTTCTTTCATCTTCCAATCGAAAGGATATTCCCTTCCGATACTTGAATCTTTCTATCCTTCCTGATCTTCGTCAGTTATTAAGGACCTAAGAGTGTTACGCTCTTTCTACTGGAGTTACCACTTAGAATAATTTCTGTGTACCCCTTGCGCTCATTCATCAAGTCTGGAACTTATGTGGTTCTCGGTTTCTACTTGAATCGTAGGGAGCTTGTTCATATCTTCACTAACTCTCCTGAGCGTAATTGAATCCATCCTTCAAGGGTCTAAGAATGACTAGGAGGTTCAACATGCATTCATGAAACTATGTCGAAGGTTGACGGGCATATCGTTCCTAACTCTATCTTAAACCACCACAGGACACAAGCATTTACGAGTATAAAACATGTCCTATCCATATGATTTCCTACTTGCCTAATTTTACATTCAAGCAGATACAAAAGAAGGAAATATAGTATAAATCATGAAGAAAACATAACCATCCCTGCAACATTCATAGGGTATCCAACTTTAACTCACAGTACCACTTAAATACACAAGATATGCGATTACTTATCTACTACAGGTGGTAGCCAACTAACTGACTGTGGGTGTTCATCCTTCCACCCTACCATAGGCTCAAAGGCATTCATTCTTAGCACTCTGGCCACCCCCGTGCCAAGCCATGATATCACCAGGGAACTCTCGCAGTTCTCAAGGATTCTTTCTTTGTTCATCTTCTACTCAGGTTCTATTCTCTGCAACTTTCATACATTTCTCTCTGTTATGGCCTCGACGAGGCTTATCAGATGCTCTCTTCGCATCTAGCTCGTGGGATTCTATTCATTATCTCCTGTAGAGCTTCGTGCATCTCCCTTATGAGCTTGTGCTCTTGTCTCGTGTCCCCTCTCTGGTTGTCCGTGTGTATCTATCTTACCTTCCTTCTTTTGGAAGGTTCTCGACCCATCACGTTCCTTCTATCATAAGGACGCCTGGGTCTACAGGTCTCTGTGGTACTTTGGGATAACATTCTGTAGCTAGACCATGCTCCCATTCATGGGGGTGGTTGATAATTCAACCACTGGTTCTTTCTTCATTAACTGATTTCTCTCCTTGGAATCCGAAGGAGGTTTATCATCCTCATCAAGGGAAAATTTGTGGTTATTTGATATAATGAACCCTCTCGTATAGCTTTCACATTCTTTCTCTAGTGATATCATGGCCAGTACTTTCAAGGCTTCACCCCCACAGTCAGTTATTGGCAAATCAAACAATAATGCATTTACATTGTCCACATGCCTTAGCATGGTAATTCCTATTTTATGATTAATTACAAATTGGGGGAAATAGGGATATTACAATCCCCCCCCCCCTTAAAGGAACACCATCCTCGATGTTCTTCCTCAAAAGCACCTGTCATGCCTTTCTAATTCAATTGTTTCAGAAATCTTGATCTTTCTCTCTCGGCCAGGTCCTTTTTTCAGACCCTTAATCTTTGTCACCTACTTTCAGTAATTCTTGGACAATCAAGCATGTTAATCATAGTCTTGTGCGAAATCATTGCATAAAACAATTTCTATGAAAGTTTTCATAATATTAGCACAATAATTATTTGTGTAGTTTGTGGATTTGAATCCAGATGGTTGTTTTGATATCTAGGCTCATTATTTTTCCTTGACGTACCCATTGGGTGCATGATCCCAATCAATAGTTTATAATAACTATCAATATTTCATCTTCCTTGCAGTCAATCACCCTCTAAGCCCAGGATCAGGCATCCCCTTCTCTATTATACAGTCCCTTAGGTGATCCATCTTTCCTTGCCAAGGTTTTCTCGCACAGGCAGAACTACCCACCGTGTGCATGATCCCAATAGTTTACAAGAACTATTAAGGTCTCCTCTTCCTTGCGGTCAGTCACCCTCTAGGCCCAGGCTAAGGCACCCCCTTCACTTCTATACAGTCCCTCGGGTAATCCATCTTGCCTTGCCAAGTTTTTCTCACACAAGAATAATTCCATAGACTCTATCGAGTCTTACAGTCAAGGCGTCACTAAGATTTTCTCTATCGAGGCATCCCTTCAACTTGTGCTACCTCAACACAATATATTCTAGGCGATCATGGCTTACCACAGGTTTTTCATGGCTCAACAATAGTCATTTTTCATGCTTTTACCGCTTAACAGCCTTCTGGCTCAGCTAAAGTTAGGGACGAAGGTTACTCTCCTTCTCCCGAGTCATTATTTATTTCATGCGATCGAATTATACTCTTTCTCACCCATATCAAATACATATAAAAATTCATGAGACATCATCATAAATTTTAAATTCAAAATTTTATGTAAATATGTGACCCACAGACACTACTACATTGGGCACAAATTACGACGGTTTAAAATTTCGTTGTATTTTTTTTTCTTTTTTTGGACTAAATATACCTTTTTTTCAGGGTCCAACTGTTGGTCGCTCTAGCAACCAACTTTCACATTTTGTTCCAAATTCCACATTTTGTTCCCATATTTGTTTTCATATTTGTTCCGCACAGGAACCAGATTCATAATTATGGGACTTTCCTTCCCACAACGGTTTGGCTCAACAGGCAATTGGTCTTCCTTATGGCTTACAATGTTGCCATATTCAAGACTCCTTTGCTTCCTACACTTTCAACTTTAATCAACCAAACAATTGTTAGTTTCCATGCACATGCATGTTATTGTATCTTTATAACGTCATCACAAAAAATTTTAGAATTTTGCATACTAACAATCAAATTCACTTTCTCAAAACAGAAATATCATTCCTTGTAGTTTGGCTCAGTAGGAAATTGGTCTTTCTTAGGGGCTTACAATACTTCCATATACAAGACCAATTTTTTCCTGCACTTTCAACTTTCCTCAGCCAAACAAATTGTTAGTTTCCATGCACATTACCTTTTCAAAATTAAGCATACTAATAGTCCAAGTCATCTTCATCTTTTCAAGGATACAAAGCAAAAGGATACATCATCCCTTATCTATGCACCATTTCAGCCTACCAATTTTTTTCAGAATGTAATTTAGATATCAATTGACCTTAATGAATGTGCCAACATTCATTGCCACATTCATACCCAATGCACCTTTTCATTGATTTTTAGTTTCCTAAACTCTACGACAAGTACTTGGTCATGGTGCATTGGAACTTAGCCTAACTTTTCACCATATGGTTTATTCATTCTCATTCATTGTTATAGCAGGACCATACCTCCTACCATAGGCTAATCATGATCCCAAATCAATACCCTTGAAACTCAAAAGGTTCACATAAATGCCTTTAAGCATTATTCCTCCATCAATAACTAGGGTGCCACTGTTCATGGCCACCCAAATTTGTTTTCCTTCAACGCTTTCATAATGTAAGTAAGACATTGGAAGGTCCTCCATCCTTACTGAAAATCCATTATCTTCCCTCTTATGTGACATGCATTCCCTCAATGAATTCCATGCAACATGCTAACTATGAGAAACTTTATTCCCACAAAACAAATCCCCGTGACCACAGTCTAACTGGCCTGGATGGAATCTATTTTATCTCCACACGATCAAGAGATGTGACCTCAGCTCTATTCATTTCAGTGCTATCCTTGCAGCTCCCATGTCCGGGTGCTATGATCCTGTCTAAACCTCTTGTCTACAATTCAACGGTGAATATATATCTTCCCATCGATCCAACGGTTGCAAGGGATTGTGGAACCTCAAATAGCTCACGGTTTAATTTTCCTTCCAATCTATGCAATGATTACGAGTCATCAATCTTATCAAACTACTAGTGTTTGACCCGTTAACTCCAGTGGATCTTGAAATAGATCTGACTACTGAGATTGGTTTCCTTTCGATGAACAACTCATGTTTATTTTCATTGTTAGGTTCTTGATTAACCTGATTCGATCAGAGATTTCCTTCGCGATCCTCATGACCTCGATCTATAGTTGATCGAAGGGATTTCTACGATCTCTTAGTAAAGGTTTTTGACCTTTTGAGTCAATCAGAGATCATTTGGCTCAGATGCTCCCACATCATGCAATCGACCTTCACTAATAGAGGTTCATACCTCCAACATTCTAATTCTCCTTCCCAAAGCATACCCTACTTGGGTATCCATGGCATACAACTATGCTTGGCTACTAGCACCCTCTTTCTGATCTTTACCTCATCAGTAGTGCTTCAACAAGATTGTCATAGTCCTAACAATGATATTTCGACCACATCCTTCCCATGGTCACCCTCTGCTTAAGGTTTCCCATTATTGGTAACTATCTTCCTTACCTGTTACAATTCCTTTCTATACACACCATGCATCATTAGTTTAAATGTCAAATAAGAATACATGTATCATAACATTCAAATCCATAAATATTTTTCAGCATACCCTGGCATATCTTTGTGCACTTCATCACATTATCCTCAATGGTTTCCATGAATGCAATACAGAAAGTTCTCAATTGTTTCTACAGTAATACAATCATCATCACTATGGTGTCAAGACATTTAACTTTATCAGTAAATCAGATTTCTCATTCCAGAGAAACATAGCACATAGCAAGAAGGGAGTTAGGGGATCTCCCCTTCTTCTAGTTCTTTCTACACCGCCTGGGACTTTTCATCCCAGCTGAGTTATCTCTAAGGACCTCACTGCCTTTTCTTAACATGGCTTCAACCAATCCTATTCAATCAAACATATTCCTTTATTAATTCATTAGTCTTCTACTTATTACATGATGCTTTCAAAATGTAATCCAAGATTCTTGTGTGTGTGTGTATATATAAGATTGTAGCTCACTACTCAGTTTCTCAGTAGTTACTAAGGTATCAGTGGTGGGAATGGACTCAATTGGAGGAATGGGGATATTCATATGGTATCAGTGTATAAGGAAACAAAAACTATAGAGAAAAGCAAGTTGAGTATCCATACTTGGAGAGGATGGGTCTCTCATATTCAGAGGGAGAGACTCATAGTGATGTGGACCATGGAGGAGGAAACTCTAGTGGAAGTACCTCCCTTTCTAAGAGGGAGTGTTAGATTATGTAGCTTGGGTAGGTACTTCCACACTACAGGTGTATAGTAGTGTGCAAGGGGGCCACTTTATGTCTAGACAACATAATTTTGGTGGGGATCACTTAAGTGAACTTGAGATTAAGTCACAACTGTTGGATGTGACTTAAGTTATCTCAATGCTTGATTAAGTCCCCACCATCATATATAGGTCTTGGAAATAAGATCTAAGGGACATACATGCATGAGAGAGAAGATAGGGTTATAATATACCTAGAGAGCCTCATTTCAAAAGAACCTAAAGAGAGAATCTATCTGACTGAGTGAGAGAGGCTCTTCCAAGGGAGGTCGAGAGATAGGTTAGGGAGAACTAGTCTAGGAGGTCGAGTAGGGTCAAGCATAAAGGCCGAGTAGGGTCATGGAGAGAGGCCGAGCAGGGCTATGGAGAGAGGCCATGTAATAACTAGAATAAATTGAGCCGAGGAAAACTAAAGGAGATAGGGGGTCTAATAAAGAGTCCAAAGAGATCTCCCAGGGAAAAGTAATCAGAACTCAGAACAAGTAAAAGAGAATATGTATGATTTATATGGATTGAGGCCCAAAGAGGGCCGTATCAGTGTATTTGAGAGGTGAAGAGGATATCATATACTGTAATCAAGGATTTTGTGACCACCTACAACAAGGAAAAGAGGAAATCAAGTCGTATGAAGAAGCTCCATACAATTGTACAATCGCCTAGTAGAAGAACATAGATCTCTATGAAACCATACAGTCTTTACGACATCTCATTTTTTCATTGATGCTTGTTTTCTATATTCATATCAATCTGAAGTATTTAAAATAATATTTTTCCCAAGAGGAGTGGGGTTTCCAAACATCTACATTGATAATATTTTGTGTGTCTATTCATGCAACTATTTTGTTTATGGGTATCAGTTAAAATGTGTGCTTGTTCAGTCAAGTCACTTGGATATGAAATATACAATGTCTGCATATGAGTTTATTCTATTTATGTTTTACACAATGGTTTCTTGGAATCTTCAATTAACTTATTATATTGACTAATATCAATCAGTTCCTGCATTGTCAATGATTTTTGGCCATTTTCACAAGTCTCGTCTAGATTTTCGTTAAAACATTGTTAAATATCATTCCCCATTTGAACCATATCATCAACCATGGTTTCATCATCATCACTGCCATTCTCATGAATGTAAATATCATATGTAAGTAATGCCATAGAAGCATCAACACAATTACCATTCTGATGTTTGACAATGTGTTCATCACCCTATCATTGGGATATCAAAAAATACAATGAAAAAAAAATAACATTGGAAACATTAATATTTTTCATATAGAATCTTTTTATAAAGTGAAAAATGTGTCTTTTTTATACATATTTGACCCTCAGACATCATTATATACATAATATTGTAAGCACTTTCAGTAGATTTGCATACCAATAAATGTGAAATTTATCGTGGTAATCCACATATCTCATTTGCATAGAATTTCTTTCCCTTGTCAAATATAGATGTTTGGATGAGATTATAAAAACAAATAAGATTTTATCTATAATATAGTACTTGTTTGTAAATAAAAATCTTGTATTAATATTATCTACAAGGAAATCGTATTATGATTCAATAATATATTATGATCATAGAATCCCTCTCTCCATGGAAAAACCAAATTTCATATGAAATCATTCTACCATGAATTATCAAGTGGTATTGTATTTCCTTAAATGTTGCTATATTGCAACAATGCAACATTTTTTACCAGGACATCTTGTAGTCTTCTTATCCTCTGAAATCCTCATAGAAAAAATTATGAATTTGTCAATGACAACCAGCTTGCAAATCACTTAAAGCTAAGTTTTTGCAAGTTACAACAAAAACATATTCCATATTATATCATATCTAAGAATAAAATATTGAAAATATACCTCATCTTCATATTTGTCCAATACTTTTTTTCAACCATTTGGAAATAAAATCCAAGTAATATATGTACAATTTAAAGAGAAACAAATTCACACTTATAACCACATTGCCATTCGATTTGCATGGCCTTCCATTCAACTGTGAATGGGACAATCACGAAGGTCCGAATTTGGTGCTTCAATGGGAACTGTATATTCCAATCTAACTCACTGTTATGGTAGTAGTATCTTATGGAACTCACTTATTCCGTTGAGTTTAGATTTTATTCCCCTCAACCAAATTGTTAATATTTCCTTGATTGGCTTGAGGAGGCAAGTTCCAACTCGCCATAAAAATCTAACCAAACCTCAGATGGACCAACTATAAGTTGCATTGGACTCTTGACAATAGATTGTAGCTATGGGTATCCCTCCCCTATGATTCCATTTCCTGGAAAATGGTTTGTTGGAGGGTCTCCACAACTTGAGTTTCGCTTAGTTAGACATTGTGCAATTTCTGAACTAGGGGTTGATTTTGAAGAACATTATGTTGGGAAATTGTGGGTAAAATGGTCACATGGACCTTGGCCAAACAGACTTGTGGGAGATTATGAAACACAATTATGCTGCTCAGTTTGGATTTTATTCCCCTAGAAAAAATTACCAATATGTCCTCTAATAACTTGAGGAAGGGAGATGAAACTCACCATAAAATTCTAACTAGGCCTCGAATGGACGAATGACCAATTGAGTTGGACTCTTGACACTCGATTACATCTAGGGGTACCCCTCTCCTATGATTTCATTTCCTGGAAAATAATTTATTGGGCAATATCCTGAACTAGGGTTCTACTTAGTGAAGCACACTGCAATTTATGAACTATGGGTCAATTTTGAAGGACACTATGTCGAAAGATTATGGGTAGCATTCTAACATGGGAATTGGAGAAAAAAACTTGTGGAATCTTACAAAACTTAGTTATGTCGGTCATTTTGGATTTTATGTTATCAAACCAAATTGTCAATATGACCATGAATAGATTGAGAAGGCGAGTTGGAACTCTCCATAAAACTTTAAACGGGCCTCAGTTGGATGAATCATCAATTGTGATGGACTTAGGTAATCGAATTACAACTAGGTGTACCCCTCCCTTATGATTATGTTTCCCAAAAAAAGGGTTGTTGGAGGATCTACAAAACTAGGGTTTTTCTCAATGAGGCACAATGTAATTTTTGAACCAGTGGTCGATTTTGAAGAACACTATATTGGGTGATTGTGGATAGCATGGTGACATGTTCCTTGGAAAAGAATACTTGTGAAATATTATGGAACTCATTTGTACTGCTCATTTTGGATTTTATGTTGTTGGGCCAAATTGTCAATACGACCCTGAAATGCTTGAGGATGTGAGTTGCAACTCACTATAAAAATATAGCTTGGCCTCTAATGGATGAAACATTAGATGCATTAGATTCCTAAAACTAGATTAGAGCTAGGAGTATCCCTCCTCCATGATTATGTTTCCTAGAAAGTGTTTATTAGAGTATCTCTAGAACCAATATTTTGTTGAGTGAGGCATAGTGCAATTTTTAAACCAGGGGTCGATTTTGAAGAACATTATGTCGAGTGAGTGTGGGTAGCATGTTCTTGTGGGACTTGGACAAGCACACTTATAAGATCTTACATATTTCAATTATTCCGCTCAATTTGGATTTTATGCCACGTGACCCAATTTTCAATATCCCTGAATGGTTTGAGGAGGCGAATTGCAACTCACCATAAATCTCTAATTGGGCCTCTCATGGAAAAATCATCATTTGTGTTGGAATAATGATACCATATTAAATATAGGTATACCCATACACTTGTGATTATAAGCATCAACGAGGATCACATGTACAAGTTTTGGGGAAACCCTATATGCAACTTCAAGGATGGAGGTGATGAGATAGTTGCTTCATATTGAAGAGAGCAGGAAGTTATCCTCAATAGGCCCATGTGGTGGGAATGGACTCAATTGGAGGAATGGGGATACTCATATGGTATCAGTGTACAGGGAAACAACAACTAAAGAACAAAGAAGGTTGAGTATCCAGACTTGGAGAGGATGGGTCTCTCATAATCAGAGGGAGAGACTCACAGTGATGTGAACCATGGAGGAGGCAAATCTAGTGGTAGTACCTCCATTTCTAAGAGGAAGTGTCATATATGTAGATCGGGTAGGTAATTCCACACTAGGGGTGTCTAGTAGTGTGGAATGGGACCACTTTATGTCTATATAACATAATGTTGGTGGGGATCACTTAAGTCAACTTGAGATTAAGTCACAACCATTGGATGTGACTTAAGTTATATCAATGCATGATTAAGTCCCCACCATTAGATAAAGGTCTTGGGAAGAAGATCTAACGACCATAAATGCATGAGAGATAAGCTAGGGTTATAATATACCTAGAGAGCCTCATTTCACAAGCATCTAAAGAGAGAAGCTAGCCAACTGAGTGAGAGAGTCTCTTCCAAGGGAGGTCGAGAGACAGGTTAGGGAGAACCAGTCTAGCAGTCTGAGCAGGGTCAAGCATAAAGGCCAAGTAGGGTCATGCAGAGAGGCCAAGTAAGAACTAGAATAAATTGACCTGAGGAAAACTAAAGGAGATAGGGGGGCTAAGAAAGAGTCCAAGGAGATCTCCTAGGGAAAAGTAATCAAAACTTGCAACAAGTAAAAGAGAATATCTATCATTCATACAGATTGGGGCTGAGAGAGGGTTGTATCAGAGTGGTTTAAAGGTGAATACGATATTATATACTAATATCAAATATTGTGTGACCACCTGTAGCAAGGGAAAGAGGAACTCAAGCTGTACGAAGAAGCTGCATACAATTGTACGATTGCCTAGTAGAAGAACTTAGATCTGTATGAAACCATACAAAGTGTACAAACTCTCATTTTTTCATTAATTCTTGTTTTCTGTATGTATATTAGTCTGAAGTATTTAAAATAATATTTTTCCCAAGAGGAGTGGGGTTTCCAAACATCTACATTGATAATCGTTTGTGTGGTTATTCATGCTACTATTTTCTTAATGGATATTAGTTAAGATGTGTATTTGTTCGGTCAAGTCACTTAGATATGGAATATACACTGTCTGCATATGATTTTATGTTATTTATGATTTACACAATGGTGTCTTGTCATATTCAATTAACTTATTATATTGACTAATATCAATCATTTTCTGCATTGCCAATGCTTTTTGGCCATTTTCACAAGTCTCATTTGGATTTTTGTTAAAACATTGTTAAATATAATTCCTCATCTTAACCATATCATCAACAATAGTTTCATCATCATCATTTTCATTCTCATGAACTTCATTATCATATGTAAGAGATGCCATAGAATCATCAATGCAATTACCATTCTGATGTTTGACAATGTGCTCATCACCCTATCATTGGGATATAAAAAAATACAATGTAAAAAAAAATAGCATTGGAAACACTAATATTTTCCATATAGAAGATTTAATAGAAGCCCTCTCTCCATGGAAAAATCAATTTTCATATGAAATCATTCTACCATGAATTATCAAGTGGTATTGTACTTCCTTAAACGTTGTTAATATTGCAACAATGCAACATTTTTTACAAGGACATCTTGTAGTCTTCTTATACTCTGAAATCCTCATACAAAAATTTATGAATTCATCAATGACAACCAACTTAAAAATCACTTAAAGCTAAGTATTTACAAGTTAGAACAAAAACATACTCCATATTATATCATATCTAAGAATCAAATATAGAAAATATACCTCATCTTCATATTTGTCCAATACTTTTTTTTGACCATTTGAAAACAAAATCCAAGTAGATATCATTTTCAGGATTAAGTGTGTAGTGTAAGTCATTAATCTATGACCCATATCCATGAGTATTAGTCACAATTGACCAATAATTCTCATGATTTGAATAGTCCACTTAGAACTCATTGCATCGGTTGATGATCATAGGGGTGAAGAAATGGGATTGAAACCAACAAAATGAATCGCATAGCATCAATCATCACTTTTGGGGCTTGCATCCAGTAACTAGGACTTCCCAGGTGGTCCCCCATCCCAAGGTGCCTCTGGCTCAAGTGCGCTTAGCTATGTATTTTTTCCCCACAATCAAGCCCACTTAGCTTGCTACCCCATTTGCAAAACCTTAGCAAGTATTGTGCCTTATGAACTATCCGGTTAGAGCTCCCTTCACTATTATTATTTAAGCATAGAGGGGATTCCACAGTGAAACATATTAGATATCATTTTCGGGATTAAATGCGTAGTGCAAGTCATTAATCTATGACCCATATCCATGAGTATTAGTTGCAACTAACCAATAATTCTCATGATTTGAATAGTCCACTTAGTGTGCTTGAGCCAGAGGTCTCTTGGGATGGGTGACCACCTGGGAAGTCCTAGTTACCGGGTGCAAGCCTTGAAAGTGATGATTGATGCTATGCGATTCATTTCACTGGTTTCAATTTGATGCAATGATTGCTAAGTGGACTATTCAAATCATGAGAATTATTGGTCAGTTGCAACTAATACTCATGGATATGGGTCATAGATTAATGACTTACACTATGAAGTTAATCCCCAAAATGATATGTAATATGTTTCACTACGAAAACCCCTCTATGCTAAAATCCAATTAATTTATGTACAATTTAAAGCTAAATAAATTCACACTTATAACCAAATTGTCATTCGATTTGCATGGCCTTCCATTCATCTGTGAATGGGAAAATCACGAAGGTCATAATTTGGTGCTTCAATGGGAACTGTATATGCCTGTCTAATTCTCTTTCTTGGTTATGGTAGTAGTAGATTATGAAACTCACTTATTCCATTTATTTTAGATTTTATTCCCCTCGACCAAATTGTTAATATTTCCTCGATTGGCTTGAGGAGGCAAGTTCCAACTAGCCATAAAAATCTAACCAAACCTCATATGGAATAACTGTAAGTTGTATTGGACTCTTGAAAACATATTGTAGCTAGGGTTATCCCTCCCCTATGATTCCATTTCCTGGAAAATGGTTTGTTGGAGGGTCTCTAGAACTAGGGTTTTGCTCAGTTAGGCATCGTGAAATTTCTGAACTAGGGGTCGATTTTGAAGAACACTATGTCAGGTGACTGTGGGTAAAATGGTCACATGAGCCTTGGCCAAACACACTTGTGGGAGATTGTGAAACTCAATTGTGCTGCTCAGTTTGGATTTTATTCCCCTAGACCAAATTGTCAATATGTCCTTGAATGACTTGAGGAAGGGAGATGCAGCTCACCATAAAATTCTAACTAGGCCTCCAATGGACGAATGGAAAATTGGGTTGGACTCCTGCCATTGTATTACATCTAGGGGTACCCCTCTCCTATGATTTCATTTCTCGAGAAATAATTTATTGGGCGATATCCAGAACTAGAGTTCTTCTTACGGAAGCACACTACAGTTTCTGAGCTAGGGGTCGATTTTGAAGGACACTATGTTAGGAGATTATGGGTAGCATTGTAACATGGGAATTGGAGAAAAAAACTTGTGGGATCTTACAAAACTAAGTTATGTTGGTCATTTTGGATTTTATGTTATCGAACCAAATTGTTAATATGACCATGAATAGATTGAGAAGGCGAGTTGGAACTCGCCATAAAACTTAACTGAGCCTCAGTTGGATGAATCATCAACTGTGTTGTACTTAGGGAATCAAATGACAACTTGGGGTACCCATCCCTTATGATTATGTTTCCCAAAAAAAGGGTTGTTGGAGGATATTCAAAACTAGGGTTTTTCTCAGTGAGGCATAATGTAATTTTTGAACCAGTGGTCGATTTTGAAGAACACTATATCGAGTGATTGTGGGTAGCATGGTGAAATGTTCCTTGGAAAAACAAACTTGAGAAAGATTATGGAACTCATTTGTACTACTCATTTTCAATTTTATTTTGTTGGGCCAAATTGTCAATACGTCCCTGAATGGCTTGAGGATGCGAGTTGCAACTTGCTATAAAAATCTAACCTGACCTCTGATGGATGAACCATTAGTTTCATTGGAATCCTAACACTGGATTAGATCTAGGAGTACCCCTCCCCTATGATTATGTTTCCTAAAAAGTGTTTATTAGAGTATCTCTAGAACCAATATTTTTCTCAGTGAGGCATAGTGCAATTTCTGAACCAGGGGTAGATTTTGAAGATGATTGTGTCGAGCAAGTGTGGGTAGCATGTTATTGTTGGACTTGGACAAACACACTTATAGGAGTTTACATAACTCAATTATTCTGCTCAATTTGGATTTTATTCCACGAGACCCAATTTTCAATATTCCTAAATGGTTTGAGGAGGTGAATCACAACTCACCATAAATCTCTAACTGGGCCTCTGATGGAAAAACCATCAGCTGTGTTGGAATAATGATACCGTATTACATCTAGGGATACCCATCTCCTATGATTCCTTTATCTAGGGATACCCATATCCTATGATTCCACATCCATATAGTGATGCAGAGAGAGGAAGAAAGAAAGTGTGAGAGGGGGAGAGGGGAAGAAAAAGAGAGTGAGGGACAAGGTGAAGGGGTGTAGAGAGTGAGAGAGTGAGAGCATGGGGGATCTATTTCATGGTTTATGTAAAGATCTAGGTCATAGTATAACTCTATATCTAGCTCTATGTCATTGTCTAGGTCATGGTCTACATGAAGCTCTAGGTCATCATCTAAATCTACTTCTATCTCTATGTCGTGGTTTAGGTCATGGTCTAGGTCTATGTTAGGGTCTACATCATGGACATCGTATAGGTCTAGGTCATGCTCCAGGTATTTCCATGTCTAGGTCTTACTATGTATAGGTTCAGGTATAGGTCTTGACATGTCTAGGTCAAGGCCATTTCTTTCATTGAGATGTAGGGAGGGGGTATGTAGAGAGAGGAAGAAAGAGAGGGGGAGAGTGGAAGAAAAAGAGAGTGAGTGACAGGGATATAGAGAGGGGGGGTAGAGAGTGAGAGAGTGAGAGGAAAGGGGGAAAAAGAGGGAAGCTGGGATGATTTTAAGGATGGAAATTTATTTTAAAATGTAGAAACCTTGGCGAATCTTACTAATCCTTCATATGAAAACTATAAATGTTTGGCGATAGTTTTGTAAAAATATTCAAAATTATAAGGATTTTATATAGTTTTTATAAAATTTTGGTGATTTTTAAGTTAAAATAATTTTATCCTATAGAATTTGGGCAAATCAATTTTAAAATAACAAATCTCATTTTTGGAAAAACCGTGGAAAATTAGCCCATGAGAGAAATTTAGCCCCTAAAATCATCCCTGGAGGGAAGGAGGGTTAGATATATCAAAAGAGAGCGAGAGAGTGAGGGTTAGATGCAAGAGGTAAATATAAAATGGGATAGAGATGGATTTTTTGAGAGTGTGATGGGGTGGGAGAGGAAGACCAAGAGGGGGGGTTAGAGAGAGAGTGAGAGTGAAATTAAGAAAAAGGAGAGAGAGAAACAAGTGGTATATGTAGGAAAGAAAGAGGGGAGAGATAGTGGGAGGGAGGGACATAGGGGAAGAGAAAGGAGG
>ML776723.1:610645-640170 GCA_009831015.1 Picea engelmannii
GCACAAGATTAGAAGAGCCCTAACCTCATCATCAAAGTCCACTTTTATAGAACTTAGTTGATTAGTAATTGTATTAAATTCATTTAAATGATCTGCAACAGACCCACCTTCTGACATCTTCATATTAAATAATCTCTTCATTAGAAATACCTTACTCGACGTCGAGGGTTTTTCATACAATTTGGCCAACGCGTCCATCAAACCCTTCGTCGTCTTCTCTTTTGAAATATTGAAAGCCACCGACGCTGCCAGGCTCAGCTGTATCATTCCTAGAGCCTTTCTGTCAAGAATCTCCCATTCTTCATCCTTCATGGCGACTGGCTTCTTTGCTACTCCGCTCAAAGGTAGGAATAGATCCTTCTGATATAAATAGTCTTCCATCTACATCTTCCATAACTGGTAGTTTTGGCCGTTAAATTTCTCGACCCTAAAATTTCCATATCCCGACATTGCTCCCACTCGAACCAGGAACCCTCTTTTCCTGCAAGTTACCTTATGCTCTGATACTAGTTGTTAGAAAAACAAGACCGTGGAGCAATAAAATAAAACAAATGTAGAAACAAAACATAGAATACACACAATACAAGAGAGACACAGATTTACGTGGTTCACCCATTGTGGGCTACGTCCACCAGAGAAATTGCCAGGTCCTTCCTTTATTGTTATCCAGCAAATGAAGGGATACAACCTACAGCAAAACCCGTTGTAACTTCCTCTTCTTTCTCTCATAGTCTCCTCTCTCATAATACAATATTCACCCTCTACCATAGTCGCAATACATTTCCCTCATAAAAGAGGGTTGCCTTCTAGGGAAAAAAACCCTAACATAATCTCTACCATTAGATCTGCGACCTTATAATGAACGGTCCAGATTTACAATGAAATTACAATATACTTTTACAAAGAAATTTTTTCTTCGGGGGATTCTCCCCTGAACCCCCGTTGGGGGCCTGCTTTCCCCTAGACCCCCCAGCTGGGGGGATAGGCCCCCCATACCCCGTAGAGGGGGTACCCCCCCTCTGCACTCCCCCGCGTGGAAGAGTGTACATATTTCTGGGGTGTAAATACTTCATGGGGTATAAACACGGATGAAAGTAAAAGACCTATAAATCAGGAAGATAATCAGGCTCCACAACCAACAGGATAGTGAGAGGAAGGGAAGAAAATAGGGAAACATAGAAGGGGGTTAGAGAGAGAATGAGATTAAGGGGGGGATATAGAGGGAGCCATAGAGGGGGAATAGAGAGAGAAATAGAGGCAAAGAGAGTGAGACTAATACTAACAATGAGGAGAGAGAGAAAGGGTGGAATAAAGGTGGAAGAGAAAGGGGAGTGAAGGAAAAAGGGGAAGAGCGAGAGAAAGAGAGAGAGAGAAAGGGAGGGTGGAAGAGGGGAGGGATAGAGAGGGAGTGGGTGTGAGAGTTTTAAGAATGTCAAGGTAAGGTCTAGCTCTAGGTATTTCCATGCCATGTGATGTCTAAATATTCCAATATCTAGATATTACCATGTATAGGAGTGTTAGGGACAGAGAGGGAGACAGACATGGGGGGTATAAAGGGAGAGTGAGAGTGAGATAGATAGGGGGGTAGATGTAGGAGAGGGAGGAAAAAGATAGAGAAGGAAGGAAATTATGTTTCAGGAGAATGCATGTGTTCCTATAACATGTGCGTGCTCCTAAAGCGCGTGCATGCTCCTAGAATGTGTTCTCGTTTGTTTGAATTCAAATTTTTTGGGTGGGATTGATAAGGTGTATGTTGACTTGGTTGTCTTGTATTTAGGTTCGGGATGACAAACCTAGTGGTTTGATCTGCAAGTTCATAAAAACCCCCATTTTTGTGAATACCCCTCTATATCTCTGTCTTTGACGTTATTTGTCTATAGGCTAAAAAATTCATTTGTTGGCGAAATTATAGACATAGATCGAGTCGTCTATGAAGATCTCAAATATATAATTTTTTTTTTTAATTATTAGTGTTTACTATTTTTAATCTATTTTTTTCTTCACATATATCAAAATCCCAGAATACATACATGTCTTATTTCTACTATAATGTTTTCTCGACTTAAACATTTCTCAAATTCATTATATGTGGCACTAGAGGACACTGATACCTACTATCTAAAAAAATAAAAATTGTTTTGATCATGTTAAGAACCTTTTAGCCTTCACGAATAAACGATGTCATTAGAGGCATATGTTGACTTTGATAATTTTAAAAATATAAAAAATTTCCAAAAACTGCACGGCACAAGAAAAACCGGTTCTCTACAAGTACACAAGTTTTTGGAATGAAATTACATCATTAAGAAACTCAATACCTACAGCAACGAAAACATATACCTTATATTTTGTTGGAAACATAAGATACTACTATTAAAAAAAATCAAATTTTACCTAGTTATTCACAATGTCTATGAATAAAAGTTGTATATTCAGAAATCTAATTCAATTTCCTTTGTTTCATTTTCTTACACCATATTCAAATTCATTGTAAAAGTACCTCGAATAATCCCTCCAAGTTAACAGATTGTTGTTTTTCTAGGTTTTCATTGCCACTAACGCGTCATGAGAGACCATCTGCAATATTCTTGATACAATATATAAATTATAGCAAATCATATCTAGTAGGAAATGACATAATACTAATGATATATCCAGAAAAATATCATAAGAACACTAGAATAATCACCCAGAAGAGCAACTTTATTATGAAAGCAATGTTCACTTACTTGTTCGAAGGGGAAACCTCCAACAAAGCATAGTTATATTACAATAATATCCAAGACAATATATCCAATGCCTCCTACTATTATTTATACTAATTCTATCTTCTAAGGAAACTTCTAGAGGAAGATATTTCTAGAAGCGAAAGCTTCTATTAGGTCTTCTTACATTGACTTATTCTTCTTTATTTATTAGGCCATATTAACTAATGTTTTATTTTATTAAATAGAAAACATATCCTACTAACTATTGACCAATGGAGAGGGGTTAGGATCGGATCCTAACATGCCCTCCCCCTTTGAAAGAAGCCTTGTCCTCAAGGCTGCAGGTGTGGAAACTGCTGAAGTATGGTCATGGGTTCTCAGGTCGCCTCCTTTGGTGTTGTGCCCTTCCACTTGATCAACACTTCCTTGATAGTGTGGCCATGCAACTAACGTTCACATTTATTGAGGACTGCTTCGGGTTGGAGCCACATGGAACTTTATTCATCTAATCCCAACATGATGGTTTGGACTTTGCAATTATGTCCCACCACTTTCTTTAGATAGGAAACATGGAACACCAGATGGATTTTGGAAGTGGAAGGAAGGGCCAATTTGTAATCCACATAAGCAATCCGCTTGATGATATGGTAGGGTCCATAAAAATTAGCTGCCAATTTGTAATGTCCTTGATCTTTGAGAGATTATTTCTTGTAAGGTTGGATCCTGAGAAACACCTAATCACCTTCTTGAAAAACCCTTTCTGAATGATGTTGGTCTACTTGTTGCTTCTTGCAATTTTGGGACATGTGGAGGTTATCCTTCAGAGCCATTAGAGTGGTTGTATAAACTTGCAACATTGTATCAATAGATTGGACCTTGGATGTGCCAGGAAGATAGGTAATGACTGTCAGTGGTCATTAGCCATACACTGATTCATATAGGGTCATTTTAGTGGTCGTATGATATGAAGTATTGTACCACCATTATGAAAAAGGAAGCCATTGCACCCACTGGTGTAGTTTATTTGAACCAAAACATTGCAAGTAGGTTTCCAAAAATTTGTTGACTACTTTTGTTTGGCCTTCAGACTGGGGGTGATAAGTTGTGGTCATGTTCAATTGGGTGCCATGCAATTTAAACAACTCTTTCCAAAATGTGTTGGTGAAATTTGGGTCACGATTAGAGACAATAGAGGTTGGAACGCCATGTAGTTTGAAAATATGATCAAGGAATAATTGTGGTACGAGTGTCAGTGTGAAAGGGTGAGGTAAGGGACAAAAATGATCATACTTGGAGCGAGGATCAACCACCACCATGATGATAGACTTGTTCCTTGCTTTAGGAAGGCCCACTATAAAATCCATGGATATTTTTGTCCACGGAGAAGCTAGAATGGGTAAGCGTTGTAGGACGCATGGAGACTTGACCGTTTAACCTTTATTACGTTACCACACCTCACATTCTATGATAAATTGAAATATATCCTTCTTCATTCCTACCCCAAAAAAATAATGAATAACATGAGCATATGTCTTTTGGAAGCCTGAATGACCCACTATAGCTGAGGATTCCAACTCATTTAAGAGCCTGGGATTGAGTGCTGATGAGGGTGAGAGAACTAGGCGATCCTTATATCAAAGAATATTATCTTGCCAAGTGTAGCTAGTGGGAGGATTAGGGTTGATTTTGAAGAACACTATATTAGGTGATCGTGGGTAGCGTAGTGACATGTTCCTTCGAAAAACACACTTGCAAAAGATTATAAAACTCATTTTTACTACTCGTTTTGGATTTTATGTTGTTGGGCCAAATTGTCAATATGTCCATGAATGGCTTGAGGATGCGAGCTGCAACTCGCTATAAAAATATAACTTGGCCTCTGATGGATGAATCGTTAGTTGCATTGGACTCCTGGCACTAGATTAGAGCTAGGAGTACCCCGCCCCTATGATTATGTTTCCTAGAAAGTGTTTATTAGAGTATCTCTAGAACCAATATTTTGCTCAATGAGACATAGTGCAATTTATGAACCAGAGGTCGATTTTGAAGAAAATTGTGTCAAGCGAGTATGGGTAGCATGTTCTTGTGGGAATTGGAAAAACCACATATAGTATCTTACATAACTCAATTATTCCACTCAGTTTGGATTTTATGCCACGGGACCCAATTTTCAATATCCTTGAATGGTTTGAGGAGGCTAGTTGCAACTCGCCATAAATCTCTAACTAGGCCTCTAATGGACAAACCATCATTTGTGTTGTAATAATGATACCATATTACATCTATGGATACCCATCTCCTATGATTCATTTTTCCGAAAAATTGCTTGTTGGAGGATCTCTAGAACTAGGGTCTTTCTTAATGAGGCACAATGCAATTTATGAACTAGGGACTTATTTTGAAGAACACTATGTCGGGGGACTATGGGTAGAGTGGTCACATGGGCGTTGGATGAACACACTTTCTGGAGATTACATAAAAAAATTATGATCCTTAGTTTGTATCTTATGCCCCCAGACCAAATTGTCAATATGTCCATGAATGACTTGAGGAGGCGAGTTGCAACTAACCATAAAAATATAATCGGTCCTCGGATGGATGAATCGTCAGATGCGTTTTACTCAGGGAACAAAATTACAACTAGGGGCACCCCTCCCCTCTGATTTTGTTTCCCATAAAATGGTTTGTTGGAGGATCTCCAGAACAAGGGTTTCGCTTAGTGAGGCACAATGCAATTTCTGAACTAGGGGTCAATTATGAAGAACAATGTGTCAGATGATTATGGGTAGCATGGTCATGTGGGACTTGGAAAAAAACACTTGCAAGAGTTTACAAAAATCATTTATGCCACTCGATTTGGATTTTATCCCCCCGCACCAAATTGTCAATATGTCCCTTAATGACTTAAGGAGGCAATTTGCAACTCGCCATAAAACTCTAAGCGAACCTTCGATGGATGAACCATCAGTTGCATTGGATTCTTGGCACTGTATTATAGCTAGGGGTACCCCTCGTGATTTTTTTACATGGAAAATGATTTTTTGGGGGACCTATAGAACTAGGGTTTTTCTTTGTAAGGCACAATGTAATTTATGAACTAGGGATCAATTTTGAATAACTATTTTTCAAGAGATTGTGGGTAGCATGATCATGTGGGCCCTGGAAAAATAGACTTATGAGAGATTACAAAAATCTATTATGCCACTCAATTTGGATTTTATGTCCCTAAATTCCTTGAGGATGAGAGTTTCAACTTACCATAAAACTCTAACCGAGCCTCCAATTGATGAACCATCAATTACGTTGGACTCATGGCATTGGATTACAGCTAGGGAGATCCCTCCCTCATGATTACATTGCCTAGAAAATGTTTTTTTGGAGGATCTTCAGAACTAGGGTTTTTCTTAGTAAGGCACGGTGAAAATTTTGAAGTAGGGGTCAATCTTAACGAACATTATGTTGGGAGATTGTGGGTAGCATGGTCACATGGGACTTGGCCAAAAACCACTTATGGGATCTTACAGAACTTAGTTATGATGCTCAATTTATATTTTATTCCCCTAGAGCAAATTTTTAATATGTGCATGAGTGACTTGAGGATGCAATTTGAAACTTTCCATAAAACTCTAATCGATCTTAGGAGTTAGTTAAGATCTACTTGGTCTAATGTGTCATTAGGTAAAAGTGTGTTTCCTAGTGTGTTTCTTTAGTATGCATTAGTATGCATTTGTAGTTAGGAAATCCGACGGTCACAATATGTTCCCGACATAGAGTGATCTGACAGTTGATACTCTCCTTGATCTTAACGACCATTGATATGTTTCTTAACACCCGATTGGTCCATGATATCTATTTAAAGAGCATGGAGGGACATTTGTTGATGATCGATTGTGTGAAACTCTCTTGTAAAATATCTCTGTAATATTTTTATTTTTCATTAATAAACTGCTCCAAGTGGTCGCGTTGGCTAGGGCCGTGGATGTTTCCCTGTGAGGGTTTTACCACGTGAAAACATTGGTGTGTTGATATTTGATCTGGTTATGTGAGTGGTTACTAAAGGTGTTTGTCCTCTGTTGGAATACCTGTGTTTTCGAACAATGGGTAGTGTGTTCATGTGGAACTTGGAAAAACAAACTTGTGGGAGGTTACAAAACTCATTCACACCACTCATTTTTCATTTTATGTTGTCTGACCAATTTTTCAATATGTCCTTGAATGACTTGAGAATTAAACTCTAATTGAGTCTGTGATGGGAAAACCATCATTTGTGTTGGACTCCTGACATTAGATTGAGAATGGGGAAGAGAGAAATGGAGAGAGGAAGGGGTGGAGAGAGAGTGATAATGATTGTGAGAGGAAGGGGGGAGATAGAGGGAAAGGCAAGTACAGATATATAAAGAGAGAAATGGGGGGAGATTAGAGGAGAGAGAGGGAGGGGGATATAGTGAGAGTGAGACTAACAATGAGATAGTGAAAGAGGTGGTATATGTAGGAGAGAAAGAGAGGAGAGATAATGGGAGGGAGGGGAAGAGATAGAGGGAGGAGGTGGGTGCAAAGAGAGTCTGTGACTATGAGAGGGGGGGAAGAGAAAGAAAGAGAGGGGGATGGACAAGGAGTGTGTGATTGTGTGAGAGGGAGGGACAGGGAGACAAAGAGAGAGAGTGAGAGGAAGGAGGGGAGAGAAAGTGGGGAGGGGTAGATGTATGATAGAGAGAGTGGAGAGATAGTGAGAGGGAGGGGGATAGATAGAGGTTTGGAGGAGGGGGAGGAGAGAGAGAGTGATATTGATTGTGAGAGGAAGGGGGGAGATAGAGGGAAGGGAGGGTAGAGAGATATAAAGAGATAAATGGGGGGAGAGTATAGGAGAGAGAAAAAGAGGTGGTAAATGTAGGAGAGAAAGAGAGGAGATACGGTGGGGGGGGGGATAGATAGAGGGAGGCGGGGGTAGAGAGAGAATTTTTGAGTGTGAGAGGGGGGGAAAAGCAAGAAAGAGAGGGGGTATGGAAAGATATGGTGTGGAGAGAGAGTGATACTTATTCTAAGATGAAGGGGGGAGATAGAGGCAAGGGGGGGTAGAGAGATATAAATATCTTAATGGGGGATAGAAAGTGTGTGTGCGAGAATGTGGGAGGAAGAGAGAGGTAGAAAAAGAGGGGATTTAGAGAGGTATAGACAAAGGATGGAGGTAGAGATTCAATATGTTAAAGTGTGGGAGGGAGAGAGAGGAAGACATATAGGGGGGATAGAAAAGTTTTTGTTAGAGGGTGTGGGAGGGAGATAGAGGAAGACATCGAGGGGGGATATAAAGTGTATGTGTGAGAGTGTGGGAGGGAGAGAGAAGAATACAAAGAGAGGAGGTAGAGAGTGAGTGTGTTAGAGTGTGGGAGGGAGAGAGAGGAATACATATAGGGGGGTTTGAAAGTGTGTGTGGGAGGGAGAGAGAGCAAGGAATAGTAAGTAAGTAGAAAGAGTGTGTGAGAGTGTGAGAGAGAGAGTGAGGAAAATAGAGAGGGGAGTAGAGAGAGAGGTAAATGTAGGAGAGAGGGGTATATTTAGGAGAGATAGAGGAGAGATAGTGGCACATGGGGGAGGAGGGGGGAGAGAGAGAGTGTGAGAGAGTGTGAGAGGGGGAGATAGAAAGAAAAAGAGGAGGGGTAGAGATAGAGAAGGAGGTGGGGGAGAGAAAGACAAAGAGGAGGGGTAGGGATGGAGTGTGAGAGGGATGAGAGGTAGAAAGACAAGGGGGGTAGAGAGAGGGATAGTGAGAGAAAGGGAAGTAGATAGGCAGACATAGATGTGGGGTAGAGAGATAATGAGAGTAAGGGGGGGATATAGAGGGAGATAGAGAGGGGGAATAGATATAGAAAGAGGGGAAAAGAGAGTGAGACTGAGACTAAAAACGAGGAGAGAGAGAAATGGTGGAATAGAGGTGGAAGAGAAAGGGGAGTGAGGGACAAAGGGAGAGAGAGAGAGAGAGAGAGAGAGAGAGAGGAAGATGGGGGTGATAGAGAGGGAGTGGGTGTGAGAGTCTAAGGTATGTCAAGGTAAGGTCTAGATCTAGGTCTTTCCATGCCTTGTGATGTCTAAATATTCCCATGTCTAGGTCTTACCATGTATAGGAGTGTGAGGGAGAGAGAGGGAGATAGACAGGGGGGTATAGAGGGAGAGTGAGAGTGAGCTAGAGAGGGGGGGTTGATGTAGGAGAGGGAGGAAAAATATAGAGAAGGAAGGAAATATTTTTTTTGGAGCACACACATGTTTCTAGAGCATGTGCGTTTGTTTGAATTCAATTTTTTTGGGCAGTATTGATAAGTTGTATGTTGAATTGGTTGGATCGGATTTATGTTTAGGATGAAAAACCTAGTGGTTCGGTCTGCAAATTCATAAAAACCTCCATTTTTGTGAATACCCCTTTATATCTATGTCTTTGACATTATTTTTCTATAGGATAAACAATTCAGTTGTTGACGAAATTATAGACATAGATCGAGTCGGCTATGAAGATTTCAGATATATATAAAAAAATTAAATTATTATTGTTTACTTTTTTTAACCTATTTTTGTCTTCACATATATAAAAATCCTAGAATACATACCTATATTATTTCTACTATAATGTTTTCTTGTCTTACCCATTTCTCAAATGAGTTATATGTGGCACTAGAGGATATTGATACCTACTATCTAAAAAAATAATAATTGGTTTGATTATGTTAAGACCCTTTTATCCTGCATGAATAAAAGATGTTGTAATTTCAGGCATATGTTGACTTTTATAGTTTAAAAAAAATATAAAATTAATATTAAAAACTTCCAAAAACTACACGGCACAAGAAAAATGGGTTCTCTACAAGTATACAATTTTTTGGAACAAAATTCCATCGTTAAGGAACTCAACACCTGCGCCAACAAAAACATATACCTTATATTTTGTTGGAAAAATAAGATACCACTATTAAAAATAATCAAATTTGACCTAGTTATTCATAATGTCTATGAATAAAAGTTGTATATTCGGAAATCGAATTCAATTTCCTATGTTTCATATTCTTACACCATATTCAAATTCATTGTAAAAGTACCTTGAATAATCCCTCCAAGTTAACAGATTGCTTTTTTCCATATTTTCATTGCCACCAACGCGTCATGAGAGACCATCTGCAATATTCCTGATACAATATATTATGCAAAATAGAAAATATCTAGTAGGAAATGATAGAATAACAATGATATATCAAGAAAAATATCATAAGAACACCAAAATAGCACCAGAATAATCATGAGGAAGAGAAACTTTATTATGATAGCAATGTTCACTTTCCTCTTCGAGGGGTAAACCTCCACCAGAGCAGAGCTCTATTACAATAATATCCAAGAAAAGATATCAAATGCCTCCTGCTCTTATTTATACTAATTCTACCTTCTAAGGAAACTTCTAGAGGAAGCTCTTTCTAGAAGTGGAAGATTTTATTAGGTCTTCTTACATTGACTTATTCTTGTTTATTTATTAGGCCTTACTAACTAATGTCGGCCTTTATTAAATAGAAAACATATCCTTCTAACTAATGACCCATGGAAAGGGGTTAGGATCGGATCATAACATTCTCTCCCCCTTCAAAATAAGCCTTGTTCTCAAGTTTGAAGGTGTAAAAACTGTATAATTATCATCGTGGGTTCCCAATTCACCTCCTATGGTGTTTTATCCTTCCACTTGATCAACACTTCCGTGATAGTGCGGCCACGCAACTAACGTTCACGATTATTGAGGAATTATTTGGGTTGGAGTCATAGGGAACCTTCTTCATCTAATTCTGCCATGTTGGTTTGGACTCTGCAATTCTGTCCCACCACTTTCTTCAGACAGGAAACATGGAACAGTGGATGTATTTTGGAAGTGTAAAGAAGGGTTGATTTGTAAGACATAGAACCAATACGCTTGATGATCCAGTACGGTCCATAAAACTTAGGTTCCAATTTCTGATGTCCCTGAGATTTGAGGTATGTTTTCTTGTAAGGTTGGATCCTGAGAAACACCTGATCACCTTCCTGAAAAACCCTTTCTAAACAATGTTGGTTTGCCTATTACTTCATGTGATGTTGGTCCATGTGGAGGTTATCCTTTAGAGCCGCTAAAGTGGTTGTACGAACTTGCAACATTGTATCAATAGATTGGACCTTGGATGTGCCAGGAAGATAGGTAATGATTGTCGGTGGTCATTGTCCATACACTGCTTCATATGGGGTCATTTTAATGTTCGTATGATAGGAGGTATTGTACCACCATTATGCCAAAGGAAGCCACTACACCCACTGATGTTTTTTTTATAAAGAAAAAAAACGCAAGTAGGTTTCCAAACATTTGTTGACTACTTTTGTTTGGCCATCAGACTGGGGGTGATAAGATGTCCTCATGTTCAGTTGGGTGCTCTGCAATATAAACAACTCTTGCCAAAATGTGCTGGTGAAAGTTGGGTCATGATCAAAGACAATAGAGGTTGGCATGCCATGTAGTTTGAAAATATGATCAAGTAAGACTTGTGCTACGAGTGTCAATGTGAAAGGGTGAGGTAAGGGACAAAAATGAGTATACCTGGAGAGGCGATAAACCACCACCATGATGTCATAATTGTTCCCTTCTTTAGGAAGGAACACTATAAAATCCATGGATATTTCTTTCCACAAAGGAATGGGTAAGGGCTTTAGGATGCCTAGAGACTTTACTGTTTCAATTTTATTACGTTGGCACACCTCACATTTTGTGACAAATTGAAGTATATCCTTCTTCATTCCTTCCAAAAAAAAGGAACAACAAGCATAAGCATATGTATTTTGGAATCCCAAATGACCTGCTATAGTTCAGGAGTACAAGTCATTTAAGAGCCTAGGGTTGAGTGTTGAGGAGGGTGAGATAACCAGAAAGGTTTTGGTGAAGTTAGGAGATGTTAGGACAGTGGTAGTGCACATGGCCCTCTTTAAATCTATGAAGGATTTCTTAGCAACATGTGTCCAATGAAATTCATTCTTCTTAAGGAGGTTAGTCAAGGGCTTAGCAATTTTTCCATAATGGTTGACAAATTTCCTGTAATAGCCGGTGATACCAAGAAAACACCTTAGGCACTTTAAGGTCGTAAGATGTGGTCATTATTGCATACATTGTGTATTTTTAGGGTCCACTTTTACCCCCATCTCTATTGACAATGTTCCCCAAGTATTCCACTTCGATGGCACCAAATGAACATTTGGTCTTTTTGACAAATAATTGGTTTTCTTGCAGAAAGTGAAGGACTTTGTCCACATGAAGAATATGGCTATCCCAGGTGCAACTATAAATGAGGATGTCGTCAAAGAAAACCAAGATAAAATTCTAAAGGTAAGGTTTTAGTAGATTAATCATGAGACTTTGGAAGGTGGATGGAGCATTTTAAAGTCAAAAGGCATGACCAATAATTCATAATGTCCCTCATGAGTTCAGAAAGTAGCCTTCAAAATATTTACCTCCTTCATCCCGATTTGGTGATAAATGGAGCGAAGATATAATTGGGTGAATACATAGGAACCTTGTAGTTCATCCAAAAAATCATTAATGATAGGAATGGGAAATTTATCTTTGATGGTCAGTTTATTCAGGGCACGAAAATCAGGGCACATGCTCCAAGTACCTTCTTTCTTTAAAACCATCACCATTGGGGAAGAATATGAGCTAGTACTAGGAAGAATTACCCCCACCTCAATTAATTTTTGTACCATCTTTTCTATTTCATTTTTCTTAGAAAATAGATATCTTTAGGGACGTATATTAGGGTGTTGAATTCCTGAAAGGAAAGGGATGTTATGATCATGCTAACCCCTAGATGGAAGTAAGGTTGTAGGAATAAAATATCTTGGTGTACTTTTCCAACATGATTTGTGGGCTACGAGGAACACCTGAGAGGCCTATTCAGTGACCTGGATGGCATTAAATTGAGCAATCACACCATGGTGGAATTTATTCAATATTTTTTCCATCTTATGAGAGTTGATGATTTCAGGAGAGCCCGATTGGAGACCCCTGAAAGTATAGGGGTGAGCTTATTAGGTGAATCTCATATATAATTATTGATAATCCATTGTGATCGGTCCCAAAGTGTGAAGCCATTCCACACCCAATACAATATCACAACCACCCATGGAAATAGAGAACATGTGGTTTTTCATATGCTAATCACCCATTTGGAGTTTGACAGTATCACAACAACCTCCACACTTCATAGTACCACCATTAGTGATGAGGATTTGAAAATTAGAAACAGGGCAGAAAAAGAAATGGATCTCATCAGGGATCCTGTGATGAATAAAATTATGGGTGCTACCACTATCAATCAACACCACAACCGACCTATGTTTAACATATCCCTTGATATTCAATGTCTATGGGGATGAAATACCTGAGAGTGCATGAATCGAGATGACCGGGTCCACAGATTCCATCATCTTAAAAATTGGATCTTTTACAGAATTAGCAGGGAATCTGTAAAGTCCAATCCATGGATACTATAGGAGGCAACTAATTCATGGATTGGAATCAACATGGATTGGAATTAGGGATACTATAGGAGGCACCATCCCTAAAGGCTCCATTTACCACCCATCCTCACCCAGGGGCTACACTTGCTCCGAGCCAAACTTTTAAGGTCCAAAATGTTTCTCCCGCAAAAATGGCATAATGTCGCAAGCAAGGCCTTTGCTACTATTGTGATGAAAAGTATGCACTAGGGAATAAATGTAAAGTCCAATCCATGGATACTATAGGAGGTATATCTAGTTTATTGGAACAAGTTGTTGTCATAGTCTTCTCCTTCCTTCTAGAAGCAACTATGAATCTTGCAATGCTTCCATTCATAAGTCTTTTTCACATTTTGTTATATACACTGTTCTTTATCCTAACTTCCATTTCTTCTACTTGATTTCTTCTTAGTGGGTTCAAACCAAGCTGGTAGTCTTGTGATTCTTAGTATAATAACTGTTTGTTCTTGTTTTTCTTTCTTTCTTGGAATCTTCATGTTCTTCATCATGTCTCTCTTTAGCTCTTGGGTCCATGGGTTATTCTATATGCCCTGAATATTCAAACTTCTTCCTTTCATCATAGAATCATGGATGTAGATGGACACCCAAGGATAATTTAAGGCTTATTTTCGAAGAAGACTTCTTCTAGAGTCAAACTGGACACGTGTTGTTTATCATGGCTATTACTTTCAATTGGAACATGGACAGATACTTCATAATCCTCAATGGATCATATCATTTAGGATTAGCTCCCTCCTAATCCTTGATTTATGCTTGAATTCATGCTCATATTTTGGAATTTTGTAATCAACTCCCTCCATCTAAGAGAGTCCACACTTCCGTCTTCATACCTATTTCCTTCTACAAAGTGTCACAAGTCTTTTTTTAATTTCCTCTTGATTGTTGACTTCTTTCTGTTTTGACTTCTTCTGGGTTTCTTCAAGTTTGATTCTAATTTCGACTTATCTTGCAGTTGTTACTTTTGTAATAGCTTCCACATGAATTGTTACCAACGATTGTCAATGTACTTCATCTTTTCATGTGTATTGCTTGACTTGTAGTCATCATGATAGCAATCCTTATCTTGTTATTCTTCCATAGGTATTGTTTCACTTGAACATCTTATCTTCTAAGAAATATATATGCAAGATATGTACAGAAACTATGTAAACATGGAATGTACAAGAAATATGAAGAATATTGTTACCTTGTCTTAGAAGAAGAATTATGTTTTATCCTGCTTGGCCTTCTTTGAGGGTTCCCTTTATTCAACAACTAATGCTTTGTCGGTTTCCTTCCTTAGGCCAAACTTCTTCTTATTCCTAAAATTCTTGAATTTTTGTTGTGAAGGCTTGATTATCGTATTTCTTTTAATATTTTTGTTTTTTGATAATCCTTGATTATTCTTGTGCGCAACAAATACAAAGTTCTTCAAATGTGAGATATTCCTTTCTTTTGTTCATGCTTGCGGAAAATGCATCCCATGTCTTGGGAAGGTTGTTAAGTACTATATTTACCAGTTCCTTGAAATGATTTCTTCAATATCTTGTAGTTGATCTCTTAACTGAGATATTCTCACAAAGTATGATGTTATGCTTTGATCATCATTCATTTTCATGTCATGGAGCTCATTCTTTAGACTCATTACTTGTCCAATGTTTCTGACTAAGAAGAGATTAGTTAGGGCATCGTGCATATTCTTAGATGAGTCAAGATGAGAGATGTAGGGTATCAATTGGTCTTTTACAGAGTCCATTATGATACACATGGCATTGATTTCATTGTCCTTGAACTTCTCCATAACTGTAATGTTTTGAGGTTCCTTCTCTTTTCCTTCTTCAAACCATGGTTCCACGATCTTTCCTTTCACGATATCCAACATTTTATTCTTGGCAAGGATGAGTTCAATCCTTGTCTTCCATACTCTAAAGTTAGAATCCCCTTCTAACTTGTTTTTTGACTTCAAAGAGTAAGTCATGACTGCTTTGACTTGGTCAACCTTTGAATTTGACTTGGTCAACCTTTGACTTTGACCAAAAACTCAAACTTGATGTCTTAACTTATTGAGAAAACCAGGAGGTGCGCTAGGTTAGGGCGCACTAGGCTATCCATAAATTAGGTCAATCTCTTCACTTAAGGTGCCTCAACACGAGGGTCAAGGTTTCGTTGCTATGCCAAAAACTTTGACTGCAACTGCAACTGTAACTGTAACTGAGCAAATCCTCCCAGTCTATATTCCAATGGTTAAACTGTACGAAGATAATGTGGGCCCATAAAATTTTAGAAATAATAGGTGTGCTCATATAACCATAGATAATATAGCAATATTTTCACCCAACCATAGGTCGAAGCCACCCCCGAGCACCTTAACCTTGATAGCAAGAATAATTCCAAAAGCAAACCCTAGATCCAAAAGCCAATCAAGGTAGTGTACCACTCTCCAAAGATAGTGTACCAAGCAAAAATCCCAAACCATAACCAAGAGAGAATCCAAGACTAAAACTGAAAATACTAGTTGCAGTAGCTGCAACTACAACTACTCTCCAAAATTGTGCACTTACTGAATTTATGCAGTTGCGAGCTATGTGTGTACAAATAAGCTCTTGTATCCTGTATTTATACTGCTCTTTCTTAGTTGTCTGGGTTGACTTCTCTTTCTGGAGTCTAAAGACTCAATATTAATTATTTTCTTTAGTCGACTTGTCTTCTATGATTATGTCAAAAGCTTTAGGGTTTCTTCTTTCTTTTCGGAATATTATATTCTTGTCACGAAGTGGAGATTAATACCTCCTACATAAAATATACTAAATTTATTAATTATTATAAAGAATAAAACTTAAATTAAAAATTATTTTGCAATGTCACCTATGATAGAGAGTGAACTAAGAATAAGTTTTGAATCTCATTTCCATTTCTAATATCCGTTCTCTACCTCTAAGTTTAGAAGGGAAAGAAAAACAATCACATGGTTTCTATGTTTAGAAGGGAAATCAATCACATGGTTTTCATCAATTAGTATAAGTATAATATATGATGCTTATCTTTCATTGCCGACAACATTAACATTATTGGAGTTAAAATATTATTTACACTAAAAAAATATAAAAATAAAATTTACATAAAAAATATATATTTTTATTCTTAAAATAAATAAGAAGTATTGAACTTTGAACAAATTCCTTTTCCTTTATACTATAATCTACTTTCCTTCCCACACCACTCTCATGTTGATCATATCTTCCCACTATTTGCAATACCATTCTCACCAAACAACGAGTGAGTGGAACGGAAATAGGGAGGCCCATACTTTCCATGTAAAAATGCTAAAGTGTTTCTTGTCTTTCAGGGTACTAACACTTATCATTGTTAGTCCTTAACTAAACACTTATCATTGTTAGTGCTTAACTGTAATTTGAAGAGATTGAACTACTAAGAATTAGTGAAAGATTAAAAAGATAACTTAACTTATCATTGTTAAAGTAACTTATCATTGTTAGTCCTTAATGGGACTTTGAAGAGATTGGACTACTAAGAAGTAGTGACAAGATTAAAAAGATAAAATCATGCAAATGTGTTGTTGATGGGATAAAGTAGTTGTTATTTTGAATGAAAAGTGTATTAGGGCAAACAGTTGTAAGGTTCCATGGATGAATCTTCTCCCTTCTCTTTAACTATTCTTGGGAATTGGAATCTTAATTAAGACAACTGGCATGTGAAAATTGTAAAACAAATGTATATATCACTCATCACAAGTGTCAAAGATGAGTGATAATTTTTAAATAAAATATTTAAAAATTTATTTTTAATTTTTAAATATTTTATTTAGTATAATTTTTCAAGAAGGTTAACAAAAATAATCTAAAATGAAATTTTGTTTGACTAGAGATCTATTGCATATTTATTTGATTTAGAGTTTTATATACCCTACCCACAAAAACAAATGATTGCAATTTGGAAGTGAACTTAATTTATTTTATTTTTTTGGGATAAACAGAAAATGTGAATAATGAAATAAATTTACATTATTTCATTGTTTCTTTACATGTTCCATTGTGAATAATGAAATAAATTTACAATATTTCATTCCTTAAATGAGCATCATATGTCATTACCCCTTTGTCCCGTGTCACCTTTATTTTGTGTACCAAATGTTCCCAAAAAACATCTATGTCATTTACTTGTTGCCTAGGATCCAATATTAACAATGTCACCATGCAAAAGTTCCTTTTCATGCATAGTTATGGTGGGAAGTTACATGTAACTAGTACTATTGGCCAAATGCTATATGTGTTATTCAAGTCCCCAAGAGGAATAAATCCATCTATGGCCATTACAAGCCTGTAACACACCCAAATTTGATTTCGTCCTCCTTACAGGAACAAATCCTCTTTCTTCTCTACGGGTTCTAATTTGAAGAGTTTGGGACTTAACTCGAACCTTTGGTCAATATTATTCGATTCTAAATCAAACAAGACTTTGAGACCATGATAGTATCACCTCTAAATCAAACACAGGCCCTTTCGGCCTCTGGTGCAGGTCTTATGATACCCGTGACCTTTTCCTTCGTGCTTCAGCGAAGCCTCGGAGTTGGTGTTATCCCCTTTTCTCTTGGCCTCTCCTCAGATGTGGCCTTGGCGATGACTATGCGATTGCATGAATGACCACAAGTGGTTTGGATTCAAACTACATTTGGGCCCACAATCCTCCTCAAGTCTCCACGTGTCCTTCTGACGAAACCATGGCTTGGATTGTGGCCTGCCCTCGATATTTTAAACTTCATGCAACTCCTATCCCTGCAATGCTACGGGATCGTCGATCTCACGATCTTGATGATACTGTCTGAATCGACGGTTCAGATATACGCCTCTCAAATCTACAGACCTGATCTATCCCTCCTAGATCAACCACTATGATCTCTTCGCAATTCCATACTTCAGGGTTTTGAAATCTCAAACCCTGCTTCTTCTGTACTTCAACCTTCTAGAGATGACGATCTACAGACACTTGTCCTGCTTGATCAACAGTCTTTCTTCCACTTTGGGGGTTTGACCATTCAACCCAAATCAACAGTCCTCCAACGCTCTTCACGATCGACGATCGAGATCTCCTTCGGGTTTCAGACTTCTGAGATCTCAAATCTCAAAACTTTTTTCCAATGAATTTTATTTGAAGGCTACAATCCTCTGACGTGTGTCCTCCCGATCTGACGATCGAGGATTACTTTAGGTCTTCACCCAGAGCTCATATCTTTGCACCACGTGTCCTCTGAATCCAACGGCTATGACTCACTTTGAGACTTTACTCGGAGTTCATGGATTCACACCATGTCTCCCTAAGATCTGTCGGTCCATGTTCACTTTGGGTCTTTGGGCCTTCTGGGTTTAGCAATCTCAGTTCTCAAGTTGAAACCCCACTATAATATTCTCGAATCTCTCGATCTATTGACAAGTGTCCCCTTTCCAATCGACGACTCATGGCTCTTTGGCTCTTTGAGCTTCGGGAATCTCAAGTTTCAAACTTGCCCCCTCCCAGAATCATGGTATTTGATATCTCAGATCCACTCAGGCAATCTGACGGCTCAGATATTTTCCTACGATTGGATGACTGAGATTGTACTTCAGGTTTTCGGCTCTTTGGGCTTCAGAAACTTCGAGTCTCAAACCTTGACAGGTTCTCTCTCCTGTGCGTGCGAACATTAAGACTTGTGCACCTTCCTCCGATCTGACGACTGTCGATTCTTTTCACTGTGATCCAATGACCATTGTCACTCCTCCTTATGAGATATTGATTTCTCCTGCTTGGTAGATTTATCAACCTTCAGAGGTTTCAAACCTTTTCTCCTCCTACGAGTCCTACACTTGGATCTCGTCAACAGTTATGATAAGCGTCATCCCTTCTGAGCTTGGTTCTTAGGGGATCTCGAGTTCCCATATACTCCTTGCATTAATCTTCTTGTGTCAGATCGATAGTCCACAAACTTCCTTGATCCAATGGTCCAAATCATACCCTTAATCTTTGTCACCTACTTTAAGTAATTCTTGGACAATCAAGCATGTTAATCATAGTCTTATGCGAAATCATTGCATAAAACAATTTCTAGGAAAGTTTTCATAATCTTAGCACAATAATTATCTGCACAGTTTGTGGATTTGTATCCACATGTTTGTTTTGTTATCCAGGCTAATTATTTTTCCTTAACGTACCCATTGGGTGCATGATCCCAATCAATAGTTTATAATAACTATCAATATTTCATCTTCCTTGCAGTCACTCACCCTCCAAGCCCAGGATCAGGCATCCCCTTTTCTGTTATACAGTCCCTTGGGTGATCCATCTTTCCTTGCCAAGGTTTTCTCGCACAGGAAGAACTACCCACCATGTGCATGATCCCAATAGTTTACAAGAACTATTAAGGTCTCCTCTTCCTTGTGGTCACTCACCCTCCAAGCCCAGGCTAAGGCATCCCCTTCACTGCTATACAGTCCCTTGGGTGATCCATCTTGTCTTGCCAAGTTTTTCTCACACAAGAATAATTCTAGAGACTCTATCGAGTCTTACAGTCGAGGCATCCCTCGGACTTGCTCTGCCAAGGTGTCCCTCCAGCTTGTGCTACCTCAACACAATATAGTTTAGGTGATCATGGCTTACCACGGGGTTTTCATGGCTCAACAATAGCTATTTTTCATACTTTTAAAGCTTAACAGCCTTCCGGCTCAGCTAAAGTTAGGAACGAAGGTTACTCTCCTTCTCCCGAGTCATTCTTTGTTTCATGCAATCGGATTATACTCTTTCTCACCCATATCACAGGCATATAAAAATTCATGAGACATCATCATAAATTTTAAATTCAAAATTTTCTTGTAAATATGTGACCCACAGACACTACTACATTGGGCGCAAATTACGACGAAATATTACGACGGTTTAAAATTTTGTTGTATTTTTTTTTCTTTTTTTGGACTAAATATACTTTTTTTTTTTGGGGTCCAACTGTTGGTCGCTCTAGCGACCAACTTTCACATTTTGTTCCCATATTTTTTTCATATTTGTTCTGCACAGGAACCAGATTCATAATTCTGGGACTTTCCTTCCCACAACAGTTTGGCTCAGCAGGAAATTGGTCTTCCTTATGGATTACAACGTTGCCATATTCAAGACTCCTTTGCTTCCTGCACTTTCAACTTCAATCAACCAAACAATTGTTAGTTTCCATGAACATGCATTTTATTGTATCTTTATAACGTCATCACAAAAAAATTCAGAATTGTGCATACTAACAATCAAATTCACTTTCTCAAAACGGAAATATCATTCCTTGTAGTTTGGCTCAGTAGGCAATTGGTCTTCCTTAGGGGCTTACAATACTTCCATATCCAAGACCCATTTTTTCCTGCACTTTCAACTTTCCTCATCCAAACAAATTCTTAGTTTTCATGCACATTACCTTTTCAAAATTAAGCATACTAATAGTCCAAGTCATCTTCATCTTTTCAAGGATACAAAGGAAAAGGATACATCATCCCTTATCTATGCACCATTTCAGCCTACCAATTTTTTTCATAATGTAATTTAGATATCAATTGACCTTAATGAATGGGCCAACATTCGTGGTCACATTCATACCCAATGCACCTTTTCATTGATTTTAAGTTTTCCACACTCTACGACAAGTACTTGGTCATGGTGCGTTGGAGCTTAGCCTAACTTTTCACCATATGGTTTATTCATTCTCATTCATTGTTACAGTAGGACCATACCTCCTTCCATAGGCTAATCATGATCCCAAATCAATACCCTTGAAACTCAAAAGCTTCACATGAATGCCTTTAAGCATTCTTCCTCCATCAATAACCAAGGTGCCACTGCTCATGGCCACCCAAATTTGTTTTCCTTCAGCGCTTTCATAATGTAAGTAAAACATTGGAAGGTCCTCCTTCCTTACTAAAATTCTATTATCTTCCCTCTTATGTGACATGGATTCCCTCAATTCATCCATCCAACATGCTAACTATGAGCAACTTTATTCCCACAGAACCAATCCCTGTGACCATAGTCGAACTGGCCCGGATGGACTTTGTTTTATCTCCACGCGATCAAGAGATGTGACCTAAACTCTATTCGTTTCGGCACTATCCTTACAGCTCCCGTGTCTGAGTGCTATGATCTTGGATAAACCTCTTGTCTGCAATTCAACGGTGAATATTTGTCTTCCCACAGATCCAACGGTTGCAAGGGATTGCGAAACCTCAACTAGATCACGGTTTAATTTTCCTTCTGATCTCTGCAATGATTACGAGTCGTCGATCTTATCAAACTACTGGTGTTTGAACCGTTAACTCCAGTGGATCTTGAAATAGATATGACGACTGAGAGTGGTTTCCTTTCGATGAATGGCTCGTGTTTACTTTCATTGTCAGGTTCTTGATTAACCTGATTCGATCAGAGATTTCCTTCGCGATCCTCATGACCTCGATCTATAGTTGATCGAAGGGATTTCTACGATCTCTTAGTAAAGGTTTTTGAACTTTTGAGTCAATCAGAGATCATTTGGCTTAGATTCTCCCGCATCATGCAATTGGCCTTCACTACTCGAGGTTCATGCCTCCAACATTTTGATTCTCCTTCCCAAATCATACCCTACTTGGGTATCCATGGCATATAACTGTTCTTGGCTGCTAGCACCCTCTTTTTGATCTTTACCTTCAGAGCCACTAGAGTGGTTGTATGACCTTGCAACATTGTATCGATATATTGGACCTTGGATGTGCCAGGAAGATAGGTAATGAATGTTGGTGGTCGTTTCCCATACACCGCTTCATATGGGTTCATTTTAGTGGTCATATGATATGAAGTATTGTACCACCATTATGCCAAAGGAATCCAATGCACCCACTAATGTTGTTTGTCTAAATAAAAATAGCGCAAGTAGGTTTCCAAAAATTTGTTGACTACTTCCGTTTGGCCGTCAAACTGGGGGTGATAAGTTGTGCTCATGTTTAGTTGGGTGCCATGCAATTTAAGAAACTCTTGCCAAAATGTGTTGGTGAAAGTTGGGTCATGATCAGAGACAATAGAGGTTGGCATGCCATGTAGTTTGAAAATATGATCAAGGAAGAATTGTGGTACGAGTGTCGATGTGAAAGGGTGAGGTAAGGGACAAAAATGAACATACTTGGAGAGGCGATCAACAACCACCACGATGACAGACTTGCTCCCTACTTTAGGAAGGACCACTATAAAATCCATGGAGATTTTTTTCCATAGAGAAGCTAGAATGGGTAAGAGTTGTAGGACTCTTAGAGAGTTGACCGTTTCACCTTTATTACGTTGGCACACCTCACATTCAATGAAAAATTAAAGTATATCCTTCTTCATGCCTGCCCAAAAAAAAGAACGACAAGCATGGGCATATGTATTTTGGAAGCCCAAATGACCCGCTATAGCTGAGGATTCCAACTCATTTAAGAGCCTAAGATTGAGTGTTGAGGAGGGTGAGAGAACCAAACGATCCTTATATTGGAGAATATTATCCTGCCAAGTGTATCCAGTGGGAGGATTAGGGTCCTCCTGAAGACGCTGAATTAATTTGGAGATATTTTGGTGCGTTAGCCACTCTTGGCACACTTCTTCAATCCAATCAAGGATCGGTAAGGATAGATCAAAGAGGGATCCATTCTCATGTTGTCTTGACAATGCATCTACTACTATGTTATCTTTTCCCTTTTTGAAGATGATTTCATAATCATAACCCAACATTTTTGGTAGCCACTTATTTTTTTCTGGGGATGACAGTCGTTGCTCCAAAAAATATTTCAAGATATGGTGATTTGTTTTAATATGAAAAATGGCATACCAAGAGATATGGTTTCCAGGTGTGCACCGCATCGATAATGACCATCATTTCTTTTTCATACGTAGATCGGCCCAGATTACGACCACTCAATACTTGGCTAGTAAATGCCAGGGGTCGACCATCTTGGGTGAGCATTGCACCTATATTTGTGTCAAAAGCATCTTATTCCACCACAAAGGTTTTGGTGAAGCCATGAGATACTAGGACAGGGGAAATCTACATGGCCCTCTTTAAATTTGTGAAGGATATTTGAACAACACGTGTCCAATGAAATGCATTCTTCTTAAGGAGGTCATTCAATGGATTAGAAATTTTTCCATAATGGTTGAAAATTTTCTTGTAATAGTGAGAAAGACCAAGAAAACCACTTGGGTGCTTTAAGGTCGTTGGGTGTGGCCATTATTGCATAGCTTGTATCTTTTTAGGGTCCACTTTTACCCCATTTCCACTGACAATCTGCCCCAAGTATTCCACTTCGTTGGTGCCAAATGAACGTTTGGCCTTTTTGATAAATAATTGGTTTTCCTGCAGCAAGTGAAGGACTTTATCCACATGAAGAAGATGGCTATCCAAAGTGTAGCTATAAATGAGGATGTTGTCAAAGAAAACCAAGACAAACTTATGAAGCTAAGGTTTCAATAGCTTATTCATGAGACTTTGGAAGGTGGATGGAGCATTGCAAATGCCAAAAGGCATGACCAAGAATTCATAATGTCCCTCATGAGTTTTGAAAGAAGTCTTCAGAATATTTTCCTCCATCCTGATTTGGTGATAACTGCAGCGAAGGTCTAATTTGGGGAATACACATGCACCTTGTAGTTCATCCAACAAATAATCAATGATAGGAATGGGAAATTTATCGTTGATGGTCAATTTATTCAAGGCACGAAAACAAGGCCACATGCTCCACATACCTTCTTTGTTTAAAACCATCACCATTAGGGAAGAATATGGGATAGTACTAGGGAGAATTACCCCTACCTCTAGTAATTCCTATACCATCTTTTCTATTTCATTTTTCTGAGCAAAGGGATATATGTAGGGACTTACATTGGGTGTTTGACTACACAGAAGGAGAGGGATTCTATGATCATGCTCACCCTTGGAAGGAGGTAAGGCTATAGGAATCTCAACGATCTTGGGGTACTTGTCCAAGATGAGTTGTAGGATAGGAAGAACTATCTAAGAGGCATGTTTTGTGACTTGGATGGAATTAAATAGAAAAATCACACCATGATGGATTTTCTTCAAGATTTTTTCCATCCTGTGAGAGATGATGATTTCAGGAGAGCCCACGTGGAGACCCCTGAGAGTATAGGGGTGAGATTCTTGGGTGAATCTCATATATAATTCTTGATAATCGATTGTGATCGACCCCAGAGTGTAAAGCCATTCCACGCCCAATACAATATCACAACCACCCATGGAAATAGAGAACATGTGGGTTTTTAGATGGTAATCACCTATTTGGAGTTTGACATTCTCACAATGGCCCCCACACTTCATAGTACCACCATTAGCAATGAGGATTCAAAAATTAGAATCAGGGTGGACAAAGAAATGGATCTCATCAGCGAGCTTGCAGTAAATAAAATATGGGTGCTACCACTATCAATCAACACCACCACTGGCCTCGGTTTAATGTATACCTTGATCTTCAATGTCTGTGGGGCCGAAATACCTCAAAGTGCATGAAGCGAGATGAATGGGTCCATAGATTCCAGTAGTGTGACAACTGGATCTTCGACAAGATCACCTGGTTGAGCTGCCTCTTGTTCTGAAACCTCATCTAATGGGATGTTGCCATAGGAAGAGGAAGATGATTCATCGATATGGAAGAACTTTTTTCTCTACATTTATGCCCTGGTGCATACTTTTCATCACAATAGTATCAAAGGCCTTTCTTGCAACATTCCACCATTTCTGCGGGAGAGACCTTTTGGACCTTCAAATTTTGGGTCGGAGCAGGTGTATACCCTAGGCGAGGCTAGGTGGTAAATGGATCCTTCAGGTATTGTTCTTGGAGGATGGTCTCTGCTTCCTTGGATAATTGACATGCTTGCAAAGAGGTAGTAGGATGATGCATGTTCACATGAGCCTTGATAGATTCTTTTATACCAATGATAAAAAATTCAAGGTAAAATTCATCAGATAAGCCCTTGGTACAGATAGCCAACTATTCAAATGTCACGATGAAGTCTGTGATAGATCTAGTTTGGAGCAGCTTAGTGAATTGGCCAAAAAATTGTGATTCCTTATCAAAATGGGCACAAAATTCTTTGGAGAACATGTTCTAATTGGGAGGTCCTGGATAACATTTCTTATGCCACTACCACCACTGCCAACATTCTTGATCCAAGTAAAAAACCCCTACATGGAGGTTGGTCTCATCATCTCGAATATCATGAAGGGACAAGTATTTTTCCATTTGAGAAACCCACCTGGATGGGTTGGAACCATCAAATTTATGCATGTCAACTTTGGGCACCTTATTCCAAGAAGGTGGAGAACCCCAAGGGGAGTGGGAGGACTTAGTATGTTCATAATGAGAAGACAAAAGTTCTTCTATGTTTGGCTCAACTTTATTACCCCTAAAGAGTTGCACACATTTGTTGGCTTACTCGTCAAGGGCTGTGGTTAATTCATTGTGGAGGGAAGACATGTTTTCAACAATTTCTTGTTTCGGGGGTGGGACATTCTATCCTCCAAGGTTTCTTGGGACCGAGAGAGAATGGTAGGCATGGTGAAGGATTAGGTAGAAACATAGGTGTCAAGATGGGAAAATGGGCTTAAAAATGATAGGTACCTGGTTGATCAGGACAAAGAGAGTAACCCAATGGGATAGGTCTCAAGAAAAAAGTCCTAGAGGGGGTTGGGTCTGCAAGAAAATAAAGGATTAAAATTGAAGGGTACCATGCGATCAGAATGAAGAGAGGAATGCAATGGGATAGTTCACAAATAAGGGTGTTGACCGGTCCAAACTTTCTTTTTTTTACTCCTTTGGAGTTATACTCTGAACTAAAAAATATTGCAAAGGCATAATGCCAAAATTCTTAACAGGACAAAAGATGTAGTAATTTTGCAACCCTAATGCAGATGGCAAGGTTGCACTGCAATAGATCTTGCCTTTTCTTTCCTTGTTCTGTTCCCAAGGGTTAGGGTTTGCAGGGAATCTACAGTCAAGGGTTTTCCCTATTCTATATCTCTTTTATATATGTGCGGGGTCCAGCAGTAGTACTCGGCCCAATATCTCAGGGCACCAACTAAGCTGACTAGACCGTACCCTTAGCCATACTACCCAACTACCCAAGTAGTAGAGAGTCACTTCCTGAGTGTTGTTCTCGGTGACACTATAGTAGTCAGGTGACCGATCTGTTTATCTATGAAAGTCTTCAAGATGTCTAGCCTGATCCATATACATGTGTTTTCTAATGCGGTACCACTTGAAGGGGTACCAATAGGGGTTACATGGGTGGTCAACAAATGTTCCCTTAAGAACCACTTGTATTGTTTGTGTGTATGACTCCCTGACTGTGGGTTTATGCATGTAATGATAAATATCTATAGCTTAAAGACGTCGGAATATGTCTCTACCCTAAAAAAATTTAACCCACAAGTCTTTCCCTGGAGATAGCTTTGATACCACTTGCAATATTCCTTATACAATATATTATGCAGAGCAAAAGAATCTAGTAGGCAATGACAGAATAATAATGATATATCCATAAAAATATCAGAAGAACACCTGAATAACAACAGGATAATCACCATGAAGAGCATATTTATTATGATAGCAATGTTCACTTGCCTCTTCAAGGGGGAAACCTCTAGCAGAGCAGAGCTCTATTACAATAATCTCCAAGACAAGATATCCAATGCCTCTTATTCTTCTTTATTTATTAGGCCTTATTAACTAATGTCAACATTTATTAAATAGAAAACATATCCTACTAACTAATGACCCATGGAGAGTGGTTATGATCGGATCCTAACAACATCATTAGCTTGCACTCACCCATATATATATATATATATATATATATATATATATATATATATATATATATATATATATATATATATATATATATAATCAATCTTTACAGCCTTTGATTTTATATCTCTACATAATAGTCTTTACATGTAAATATAGTATTTTTATATAATAGTTTGTATTTGTGTTTCAATAATATAATATTTTATCTAATAGCTTATATTTTTATTTGACTAATATAATAATAATAATAATAATTTAATTTAAGGTCAATCAAGTCTACACCAAATTAATGTATGAAACCTTTTTTTTTTAAATTGATATATACAAAATTCATAACTAGCAAAATAAATTACTTGAAATCATTATTGATAATCAAAATCCATTGCTAAAGTGATTTAATAACTTAACCTAAAAATTTAATAACATAATTTAGATAACTATGATGTCAAAAATGAAAATTGATTTTTATAATTTATGACTCTATGATGCTTATATCGAATGCATCACCAACTACATTAATATTACCAACAACATTAATATTATTGTCTATAATGCTTATATTGAATGCATCAACAACCACATTAATATTACCAAAAAACATGAATATTATTAAAATTAGGAATTATATTCAAATAAAAAAATCAATATTAAAATTTTTATTACATTAATAAAATATTTTGGAGTTATTTAACTATTTTAAAAAATTATTTTGTAGAATGTTTAGATTACCACATTTTTTTATCAATCTACATCTAAATAGATGGAGTGTCCACTAAGTGTTTAACAAAGTTATTGAGAGATTGTAAAATATTATAACCAACACTGAAAAATACACAACAACAATTATAACCTCAAAAAATACACACTCAAAAATCTATCATAATTTTTTGGATTTATCTCACTTCTCTATCTCATATCTGATAAATTCTATCGTACTAATCTTAAAAAAAAAAGATAACAGATGGGATAGGGCAGTTTCAATATGTAGTTAGCTGAAATGCCCATGGTAGGGTTTCCGGTTAAATTTGTTAAATGTCTCAGATCTGACTTCCTTTGTTTGAATGTCCTTTCCAGCTGGCAAAGTAGACACATCTTTTGCTCTTTATTTCAATGTTTTTTGCTCTTTTGGAAGATATGTTTGTGCAATGAATTCTTTGAATTTTGTTTTTAGCTGGCAAAGCAGACATATCCTGAGCATTGGAGCCACATAGTGTCTTTGGCTCTTTTGGAAGATATCTTCGTCTCTGGTCCCCTCTCAGCACCAAACTATGAGTCCGTCCCTTCTATGTCTCTTGTGCAATGAATTTTTTCATGGTTGCAGACTTATCTTGTGTCAGATTTATTTTATTTCCTAGTTTTCCTTGTTAGTATAAGGACAAGTTTTTTTTGTTTTTTAGTATAAGTACAAGTTTAAAGGTTCAGAGTTTTTAACTTTTTCTAATCACCATTATAGAAATTTGGCTATGCAATTATTGGTGAGATGGTATGCAATTGTATATTTATAAACTTTTTCAAAAAAATTTGTAAACTTTTTATCACCAACAAAAATAATCTAAAATTAAATTTTGTTTGATTTGGGATCTATTGCACATTTATTTGATTTGGAGTAGATATACCTTGCCCACTAAAGAATGATTGCAATTTGGTAGTGAAGGTAATTTATTTTATTTTTGTTTGATTTGGGATTTATTGTACATTTATTTGATTTGGAGTACATATACCTTGCCTAGGAAAGAATGATTGCAATTTGGTAGTGAAGGTAATTTATTTTATTTTTGTTTAATTTGGGATCTATTGCATATTTATTTAATTTGGAGTAGCTATACCCTACCAGGAAAGAATGATTGCAATTTAGCACTTACTGTAATTTATTTTATTTCTTTGGGATAAATAGAAAGTGTTAATAATGAAATAAATTTGTACTATTTCATTGTTGATTTACTTGTTTCATTGTGAATAATAAAATAAATTTACAATATTTCATTGTTTCTTTACAATATCAAACAATGTAAAACAATGATATTGAATGAACATATGTTATTACCCTTTTGTCCCATGTCACCTTTATTTTATGTACTAAAGTTTCCCAAAAAAACATAGTGCCATTTACTTGCTACTTTGGATTCAATATTAACAATTTCAATATGTAAAAGCTCATTTTCATGCATAGCCATGATGGGAAGTTATATGTGACTAGTATTACTGGCCAAACACTATATAAGCTATTCAAGTCCCCAAAAGGAATAAATCCATCTATTACCATTACAAGCCACACATTGTAAGGGTTATTCGAAAAATTAGGCCATTTAGTATCTATAGTTTTCCATGTTGTTCTATCAACTAGGGGGCACATCATTCCATCATCATGCATTCTCTTGGTGCTACCTCATTTTTTGCGAGATGTGTGTAGAATCGCAACAACAAA
>ML776723.1:649804-712328 GCA_009831015.1 Picea engelmannii
GAACACAACAAACTGATACATTTATCTTCATCTGAAATTTTAATATCAACAGATACTAACTGACTTACCACAGTATTGAAGGCGTTCAAATGCTCTACCACCGAGTCTCCATCTCTCATCCTCAAGTTATACAACTTCTTTCTAAGGAATAGTTTATTTACCAGGGACTTAGACTGATACAACTTCCCCAACTTTTCTCATAAATCTTTGGCTGTAGCTTCCTCTGACACATTCAGTAATACTGAATCGGAGAGACACAGTCGAATTGTGCTCTTTGCCTTCTGATCCATCTTTTTCCATTCATCTGCAGAAGTTCTTGTAGGTGCCGTACCTGGATCTACTGCGATCCAATGATCTCTCTCCACCAAAAGTTCTTCCATCTTGAGCTTCCACATCTCAAAGCTTTTCCCATTAAACTTCTCGATCTCCATCTTCGAATTACTTGCCATTTCTTTTCACCTGAAAAAACAATACCGTAGATCTCCCACTGTAACAAGTCTTGTCACAGTCCCGAGCCAAACCCTTGACGAAAAAGGCGTCCCCCTGAAGCCAATAAAGCTCTGATACCAAATGTAAATTATAACCTTGTACAATATCTACTGCAAACTGATATTTAGAAATGAACAGAAAAGATACAATGGCAAATACAAACATTACACAGAGATTTTTCACCTGGAAACCCAAACCGGGAAAACCAGCATATATTATATTGATACATTTTGTTACATTGTTTACAATACAATATACATATAGGAGCCAGCGGCATCCAAAACCCTAACCCAATGACCTGGATTAGTCCAAAACCCTAATTCCTTAACCGAAAATAGAAAACCATCAGCAAAAACCATGTTCCGAAAACCACCTAATATCATGTGGTCCCGGAAATATGTCGTCCCGGAAATATGTCGGCCCGGCGAAAATATGTCGACCCGAAACCGACGAAAATATGTCGGTCCAAAATGTTTTTTTCGAGGGCGCTGCCCCCGAACCCCCGCGCGAGGGGCTCCGCCCCCCTGCACCCCCCTGTGCACCCGACGCAGGTTCTCAAACACTACTACTCGTGCAAAGAATATAACACATACCCAACAGTCTTCTAGAGCATTTGCCTTCGGTACCATTGAAAGGATTTGGACTTTGTTATCCTACTCATTACGATCAGCTTGACTATCGACTGTACCCACCTAGTGACTGACTGTGGGGGTATACCACGATACCTAGGGAAGACATTGGATCATGCTTTGTAGAGTATACCTAGAGGGTGTTTCCGTGTTTGAGTTACACTTTCACCAATAAGTTTCCCTAGTGTTGATTGGCATAACTGTTCTTCCTACCTTTTGATTGATTTATCTTTAGGGACTATTTAGTGGTGTTCTTTATGCTCCTTAGTTTTCCATAGAGAGTTTGTTAGTCATTGATTTGGGTCTCTGAAATAAGGTGGTAGACCACCCACTCCACCAATCATGAGAACTTTTGGGTCTTCCGCTTAGAAACATGGAGCCAACTCCTTATAGGCCTATATTTTTGTACCATTGATTTACCAGAGTTAGTGTGCGAGACTTTTATGGACTTGAACGTTATTTCAAGGGATGAACCTATGCATAAGGTATTCATGGCCAAAGTTACCGATGATATCAACCAAGGAACCCCTTCGCAAGGGGATTCTTATGCTTTTCCTTTCTTTGGAAATGTTGGTATCCCTTTGATGGCCACATTGTACATTCCTGGGTTGAATGTGGGACTACCAGTTTGGTTGGGTACCATTCCAAATGTCCCTAATTCTCTCGACGCTTCTCAATTAAGAACCTTATGTCATGGGAATCATGTTGATGTTCCTTCGTCAACAAAGTCTTCTCCTCCTCCTTTTTCCTTCTTTGGTGAAAGTATAACTACTAGTAACCAGAAGTCTATATGAAATAGAAAGAGGAAGAATTGGAAGAAGAAATCACCAAACTCTACGAGTCATGTTGGAGATAAATCATCAACCTCTGCAAGTCATGTTGAAGGAAAGAACCCAGCCTATGCAAGTCATATTGGGGGAAAAAGTTCAGTCACTTCTCGTCATAATGACAATAGGTCTGTAGCCTCTACGATTCATGTTATGAACCAATCACGAACCTCTGCAAATCAAGTGGGAGATGTGCAGCCGACCAGTACAAGTCATGCTAGGGGCATGAACCTAGTCCCTGCAAGTCATACTGGAGTTCAACAACCAACCTCTACTAGTCATGTTGGAGATTTTTCAACAACCTCTGCAAGTCATGTTGAGGACAAGCAACAAACCATTGCCATTCATGCTAGGGGCATTAATTCTTCTAAGAAACCTATATGGATAGGATGTAAGCCTAAGTTCCCCTGTAAGCTTTGCAAAGGAGATAACCTTACTCACATGTGCCCTGAAATTCCATAGGCACAAAGATTGTGTTCCATGTCTGCAAGATCTTCTGATTTTGAATCTTCTTCGGGTTCCCCACAATATATTCATTCTTTGGTTGATGAATTGGTCATGCAGATGTAGTATTCTATTGATCCCACTCCTCTTTTGGGGGGCGATACACATTCAAACCATGGTGTCTTGCAACCTATTCAACCATTGGTTGAGGAAGTGGTCACACCATTGCAATCTTCAGTTGATCCTACTCTTCTCTTAGAGAGTGTTGAGTCTACCAAATTGGTCACGTTGATGCAATATTCGACTGATCCAACTCTTTTCTTGGAGAGTATCGATTAAACCAAAGTCTTCATGCTGATGCAATATTTGGTTGATCCCACTCTTATGATGGGGATTGATGTGTCTATCGACTATGTTTTCAACATTTCCAGTTTAGTACTTCAGAACAAGGGGGAATTACACTCACTTCAAGCACACCCCCTCCAAGTCCTAGGATGGTTTCACTTGATTGGAATGACCTTGTTGAGACTTGTCTTCCTTCTTATACATCCTTTAAAATAAGGGTTGAAGTTAATTATATTTTTTTTTACCAATGTATTGTGGATGAAGGAGCCTCTGCAAGAATTTTATCCTCCTTGGCTTGGAAATATTTGGGCTCTCCCGACTTTGTTCCTGCATCACATGAGTTGTTGGCTTTTGACAGACATCCTAGTGATTATTTGGGGATTATTCCTTAGTTTCCTATCTCATTAGGTGGGAATATTGTCCTTTCGATGTTATAGTGGTGCAAGGTCCATTATATTTCAAGATGCTTCTCGGGCATGATTATGTATATGCTATGAACATTGTGGTGTCTACTCACTTCAGGGTGATGCATTTCCCTCACAATGGAAGCATTGTCACTGTAGAACAGTTGGAATCTAATAATCACCATTGTAATTCAACATAAGTTCAGGATGACCCTTTATATCTTCCTAGTATTCGTGTAGACTATACCCCTCCACAGGTAAATTTATTGGTGTCTTATCCTCGATGTTCAATTGCTCCTGAGAAGGAACTTGTTCACTCATGTTTTCCTTCTCGATACTTGGTCTCAACAATTGATCAGTTTGTTTATCCAATGGGGGCATGAGATCCCTTGCTTCCCCCCCTTGGTCCAAGTGATCTTGACATTCCTTTCGAGTATGATCTCGTTGTTTGTAGATCCTCAAGCCCTTTTTCTTGTGATTCTTCATTGATAGACTCTGCCAGTTCTAGCCAGACCCTCCATCATCATATGGAATATGGTCAGTTTGCTTCACCCTTTGGGATTTTCGGCCCTCCTTGTTCGCATGATTTCTTGGATATTGAATTTCCTTCGGATGAGGCTATCCTTGAAGACATTAATACAAATTGTATATCGTGGAAAGACTTACACCATGGCTTGGTTTTTCTTCCTTTTTGGGAAACTTTTAGGTTGATTATCGAAGATACTCTTGGTCAGAGCCTATCAATGGGATCTACTTGAAATAGTACTATACATGATATGTAAGGCTATGTGGTTCCTTGTACCATATTGTACAATCCAATATTTTTTTTTCCAAGTGTTTTATTGAGTAGCAACTCTTAGTTTCCGAAGTTTCTATCTATATTGGATTTATTAATATCTAGATGAGTGTTATTGTCCTTATATGCAGGATTTTGGAGACATGTTTTGTTTGGAATTTTTTCATCATATTGATCCACTATGATAGGTATTGACCTCAAAAATGGCATATAGGTTAGATTTTTCCCTACTTTCATTTTTGTATTATCCATTTTTTAGTTCTTTTGGCCTTAGGATCGACCCCATTGAATTAAAACACTAACCTTCCTTGTTGATAAGTGTGTCATACTTTATGTGGTAGAGCCTTCCTTCCATGGGAATCCTAGTTAGAGCCATGTTTTACATTTTGTACCCATGCTGAAGTACTTCATAGGCACGTGAGTCCTTTTTAGTCCCGATATGATTTTGTGTTGAAGCCTCACTCTTCTTCCTCATTGTTTTCTGACCTATACCTGAGGCACTCTCTAAGAGAATCTTTTGTTGTATTTCAAGCTCATTTAAACTTTGAAAGAGACATCTAATAAGAATTATTTATTCTTTTCAATCTCATTTAGATTACTTAAGAAAAGGAGCCCCCCTGGAGTCTTCTTTAATCCCTTTTCAAACTCTCTAAATTGAAAATTATTGTCGAGCGATCTTGTTTCCCTTCATGCTCCTCAAAGTGAAATTTGATGGCACATCTGTCTAGTGATAGTTCACCCCTTTTTTGGTCTAGGTGGATATTTTTACAAAAAAGGTATTCCCTAGGAGCTATAGTTCACTAGAAGAGTATTCTCATGTGTAAGTTTAACCCTTTTCTAGGCCCGAGGGACTAAATTTGTGAAAAAGGGCCATTCTTCATGGTTTTGGTTTATCAATTTTTCGGGCCTTGGAGATTATTTATGAAAAAGGAAACCCCATGGAGTTTTCTTCAAGACTTCTCTTGTGTCAGATTTATTTTATTTTTATTCTTTATGAAAGTTTAAATGTTTTAACTTTTAATTTTTTTAAAATTATTATTATAGAAATTTGACTATGCAATTGTTGGTGAAATGATAGGTTTCTATTATTTAAGTTGCATTTTTAATATATAAATGAATTGGGTGACCTAAAAAATCTGCATTAAGATTGTGAAATCTCAACAACTAAAATCTATAATTTCAACAATTCTTTTAAATTTCTGACAAAAATTCCAACAATCTTTTTAATTTAATTTTTAACAAAACTAATCATAAAAATGTGCTAAGAAAAAAATAACAACTAAGACTTTTACAATAAGATGATGAGAGTTTTATCAAAAAAAATGATAAGATGATAAGAGTTTTATAAAAAAAAATGATACCATAAATTCAGAAAATTGTAGGTTTCAGTGGTTGAGATTATATCTTTAACCACCAATGGATTTATGCATTCAAAAAAAGATTCAAGTAATGTAAATTTGAGATTTTGACAACAATTATGTTACAATACTACACCATAAAATTGCCATTAGAATCTAAGAATGACCCTATCATATTTAATGTTATTTTTAAAATTATTTAATTGATTTTATAATATCAATAAAATTATATAACAATAATTTGATTATAAATATATATTTAAAAAATTATTTTTAATTTTTAAATATTTTATTTAGTATAATTTTTCAAGAAGGTTAACAAAAATAATCTAAAATGAAATTTTGTTTGACTGGAGATCTATTGCATATTTATTTGATTTAGAGTTTTGATATACCCTACCCACAAAAACAAATGATTGTAATTTGGGAGTGAACTTAATTTATTTTATTTCTTTGGGATAAACAAAAAATGTGAATAATGAAATAAATTTACACTATTTCATTGTTTCTTTACATGTTCCATTGTGAATAATGAAATAAATTTACAATATTTCATTTTTGCTTTACAATATCAAACAAATACCTTGAATGAGCATCATATGTCATTACCCCTTTGTCTCGTGTCACATTTAGTTTGTTTACCAAATGTTCCCAAAAAACATCTATGCCATTTACTTGTTGCCTAGGATCCAATATTAACAATGTCACCATGCAAAAGTTCCTTTTCATGCATAGCTATGGTGGGAAGTTACATGTAACTAGTACTATTGGCCAAATGCTATATGCGCTATTCAAGTCCCCAAAAGGAATAAATCCATCTATGGCCATTACAAGCCTGTAACACACCCAAATTTGATTTCGTCCTCCTTACAGGAACAAATCCTCTTTCTTCTCTACGGGTTTTAATTTGTAGAGTCTGGGACTTAGCCTGAGCCTCCGGTCAAGATTCTCTGATTCTAAATCAAACGAGAGTTTGAGACCATGATAGTCTCACCTCTAAATCAGACACAGGCCCATTTGGCCTATGGTGCAATTGTTATGATACCCGTGACCTTTTCCTCTGTGCTTCAGCGAAGTCTCGGAGTTGGCGTTAGCCCCTTTTCTCTTGGCCTCTCCTCAGATGTGACCTTGGCAATGACCACACGATTGCGAGCATGACCACAAGTAGTTTGGAGTCAAACTACCTTTTGTCTCGCAATCCTCCTCAAGTCTCCACATGTCCTCCTGACAAAACCATGGCTTGGATTGCGGCCTGCCCTCGATATTTTAAACTTCACACAACTCTTGTCCCCACAATGCTACAGGATTGTCGATCTCACGATCTTGATGATATAGTCTGAATTGAAAGTTCAGATCTGCGCCTCTGAAATCTGCGGACCTGATATGTCCCTCCTAGATCAACCACTATGATCTCTTCGCAATTCCAGACTTCGGGGTTTTGAAATCTCAAACCCTACTTCTTCCGTACTTCAACCTTCTGGAGTTGACGATCTGCAAACACCTGTCCTGCTCAATCAACAATATTTCTTCCACTTCGGGTGTTTGACCATTCAACCCAAATCAACTGTCCTCCAACCCTCTTCACGATCGATGGTCGAGATCTCCTTCTAGTTTCGGAATTCTGAGATCTCAAATCTCAAAAAAATTTCCAAATGAATTTTATCTGAAGGCTACAATCCTCTGACACGTGTCCTCCTGATATGAAAATCGAGGATTACTTTAGGTCTTCACGTATAGCTCACATCCTTGCACCACGTGTCCTCCGAATCTAATGACTATGACCCACTTTGAGACTTTACCCAGAGTTCATGGATTCACACCACGTCTCCCTTAGATTTGTTGGTCCAGGTTCACTTTGGGTCTTCAGGCCTTCTAGGTTCAATAATCTCAGTTCTCAAGTTGAAACCCCACTATAATATTCCTAGAGCTCTCAATTTGTTGACAAGTGTCCCTTTTCCAATCGACGACTCACAACTCTTCGGCTCTTCGAGCTTCAGGAATCTCAAGTTTCAAACTTGCCCCCTCCCAGACTCACGGTATTTGACGGCTCAGATCCACTCAGGAAATCTGACGGTTGAAGTTTACCTCGAACAATCTAACGGCTCAGATCTGTTCCTACGATCGGACCACTGAGATTCTACTTCAGGTTTCCAACTCTTCGAGCTTCAGAAACTTTGAGTCTCAAACCTTGACAGGTTCTCTCTCCTGTGCATGCGAACGTTAAGACTCGTGCACCTTCCTTAGATCCGATGACTGTCGATTCTTTTCACTATGATCCAATGACCACTGTCGCTTCTCCTTATGAGATTCTGATTTCTCCCACTTGGTAGATTTATCAGTCTTCAAAGGTTTCAAACCTTTTCTCCTCCTACGAGTCCTACACTTGGATCCTGTCAACACTTATGATAAGTGCCATCCCTTCTGAGATTAGTTCTTAGGGGATCTTGAGTTCCCACATACTCCTTGCATTAATCTTCTTGTGTCAGATCGACAGTCCATGAACTTCCTTGATCCAATGGTCCATATCACATCGCAACTTTGGATTTCAGAAGTTTCGTCATGCCAACATGCGATTCTCCCGATGTGAGGACTTCGATCTCGCCAATCCGACGATCAAGGAGGGTCACGACAGATCCTTGGATCTACGGTCCAGATCACATCACAACTTCAGGTTTCAGATTTCATAGAATATTTCCCCTTCATGATGATTACCAACATTCATCGAACTTGTGAAGACTGAAGGAATCGAGGCATTAATGTCTGCTCTCCTTCTTCAAATATAACGGTCATGAAAGACCTTAGATTCTCCTGAATGGATCTCGTTCATTCATCTTCCAATCGAAAGGATATTCCCTTCCGATAATTGAATCTTTCTATCCTTCCCAAGCTTCGTCAGTGATGAAGGACCTAAGAGCGTTACGCTCTTTCTACTAGAGTTAACAATTAAAATAATTTTTGCGTACCCCTTGCGCTCATTCATCAAGTCTGGAACTTAAGTGGTTCTCGGTTTCTGCTTGTCTCGTAGGGAGCCTGTTCATATCTGCATTACCTCTCTTGAGCGTAACTGAATCCATCCTTCAAGGGTCTAAGAATGACTAGGAGGGTCGACATGTATTCATGAAACTCTGTCCAAGGTTGACAGGCATACCGTTCGTGACTCTAGCTTAAACCACCACAGGACACAAGCATTTACGAGTATAAAACATGCCCTATCGATATGATTTACTACTTGCCTAATTTTACATTCAAGCAGATACAAAAGAAGGAAATACAATATAAATCATGAAGAAAACATAACCATCCCTGCAACATTCATAGGATATCCAACTTTAACTCACAGTACCACTTAAATACACTAGATATGCGATTACTTATCTATTACAGGTGGTAGCTAACTAACTGACTGTGGGGGTTCTTCCTTCCACCCTACCATAGGCTCAGAGGCATTCATTCTTATCACTCTATCCACCCCCGTGCCAAGCCATTATATCACCAGGGAGCTCTCGCAGTTCTCAAGGATTCTTTCTCTGTTCATTTTCTGCTTGGGTTCTGTTCTCTGCAACTTTCAGAGATTTCTCTCTATTATGGCCTTGACGAGGCTTATCAGATGCTCTCTTCGCATCTGTCTTGTGGCCTTCTATTCATTATCTCCTGTAGAGCTTCATGCATCTCCCTTATGAGCTTGTTCTCTCGTCTCGTGTCCCCTCTCTAGTTGTTCATGTGTATCTATCTTACCTTCCTTCTTTTGGAAGGTTCCCGACCCATCACGTTCCTTCTGTGAGAAGGAAGCTCAGGTCTGCAGGTCTCTGTGGTACTTTGGGCTGACATTCTGTAGCTAGACCATGCTCCCATTCATGGGGGTGGTTGATAATTCAACCACTGGTCCTTTCTTCATTAACTGATTTCTCTCCTTGAAATCTGAAGGAGGTTTATCATCCTCATCAAGGGAAAATTTGGGGTTATTTGATATAATGAACCCTCGCATATAGATTTCACATTCTTCCTCTAGTGATATCATGGCCAGTACTTTCAAGGCTTCACCCCCACAGTCAGTTATTGGCAAATCAAACAATAACGCATTTACATTGTCCACATGCCTTAGCATGGTAATTCCTATTTTATGATTAATTAGAAATTGGGGGAAATAGGGATATCACAATCCACCCCCCCCCCCTAAAGGAACACCATCCTCAGTGTTCTTCCTCAAAAGCACCTGTCATGCCTTTCTCATTTAGTTGTTTTAGAAATCTTGATCTTTCTCTCTCGGCCAGGTCCTTTTTTCAGACCCTTAATATTTGTCACCTACTTTCAGTAATTATTGGACAATCAAGCATGTTAATCATAGTCTTATGCGAAATCATTGCATAAAACAATTTCTAGGAAAGTTTTCATAATCTTAGCACAATAATTATCTGCGCAGTTTGTGGATTTGTATCCACATGGTTGTTTTGTTATCCAGGCTCATTATTTTTCCTTGACGTACCCATTGGGTGCATGATCCCAATCAATAGTTTATAATAACTTTCAAGATTTCATCTTCCTTGTAGTCACTCACCCTCCAAGCCCAGGATCAGGCATCCCCTTCTCTGTTATACATTCCCTCAGGTGATCCATCTTGCATTTCCAAGGTTTTCTCGCACAGGAAGAATTACCCACTGTGTGCATGATCCCAATAGTTTACAAGAACTATTAAGGTATCCTCTTCCTTGCGGTCACTCACCCTCTAGGCCTAGGCTAAGGCATCCCCTTCATTTCTATACAGTCCCTCGGGTGATCCATCTTTCCTTGCCAAGTTTTTCTCACACAAGAATAATTTCAGAGATTTTATCGAGTCTTATAGTTGAGGCGTCCCTTAGAATTTCTCTGTTGAGGCATCCCTCCGACTTGTGCTACCTCAACACAATATATTCTAGGCGATCATGGCTTACCACGAGGTTTTCATGGCTCAACAATAGCCATTTTTCATGATTTTACAGCTTAACAGCCTTCTGGCTCAGCCAAAGTTAGGGACGAAGGTTACTGTCCTTCTCCCGAGTCATTCTTTATTTCATGCGATAGAATTATACTCTTTCTCATCCGTATCAGAGGCATATAAAAATTCATGAGACATCATCATAAATTTTAAATTCAAAATTTTCTTGTAAATATGTGACCCACAGACACTTCTACATTGGGCCCCAATTACGATGGTTTAAAATTTCGTTGTATTTTTTTTCTTTTTTTGGACTAAATATACTTTTTTTTTCGGGGTCCAACTGTTGGTCACTCTAGCGACCAACTTTCAAATTTTGTTCCAAGTTCCACATTTTGTTCCCATATTTTTTTTCATATTTGTTCTACATAGGAACCAGATTCATAATTATGGGACTTTCCTTCCCACAACGGTTTGGCTCAGTAGGTAATTGGTCTTCCTTATGGCTTACAACATTGCCATATTCAAGACTCCTTTGCTTCTTGCACTTTCAACTTCAATCAACCAAACAATTGTTAGTTTCCATGCACATGCATTTTATTGTATCTTTATAATGTCATCACAAAAAAATTTAGAATTGTGCATACTAACAATCAAATTCACTTTCTCAAAATGGAAATATCATTCCTTGTAGTTTGGCTCAGTAGGCAATTGGTATTCCTTAGGGGCTTACAATACTTCCATATCCAAGACCCATTTTTTCCTGCACTTTCAACTTTCCTCAACCAAACAAATTGTTAGTTTTTATGCACATTACCTTTTCAAAATTAAGCATACTAAGAGTCCAAGTCATCTTCATCTTTTCAAGGATACAAAGAAAAAGGATACATCATCCCTTATCTATGCACCATTTCAGCCTACCGATTTTTTTCAGAATGTAATTTAGATATCAATTGACCTTAATGAATGTGCCAACATTCGTGGCCACATTCATACCCAATGCACCTTTTCATTGATTTTAAGTTTCCCACACTCTACGACAAGTACTTGGTCATGGTGCATTGGAGCTTAGCCTAGGTTTTCACCATATGGTTTATTCATTCTCATTCATTGTTACAGTAGGACCATACCTCGTTCCATAGGCTAATCACGATCCCAAATCAATACCCCTGAAACTCAAAAGTTTCACATGAATGCCTTTAAGCATTCTTCCTCCATCAATAACTAGGGTGCCATCACTCATCTCCACCCAAATTTGTTTTCCTTCAACGCTTTCATAATGTAAGTAAAACATTGGAAGGTACTCCTTCCTTACTGAAAATCCATTATCTTCCCTCTTATGTGACATGCATTCCCTCAATGCATTCCATGTAACATGCTAACTATGAACAACTTTATTCCCACAGAACCAATCCCCACGACCACAGTCTAACTGGCCCGGATGGACTCTGTTTTATCTCCACGTGATCAAGAGATGTGACCTCAACTCTATTTGTTTTAGCGCTATCCTTGCAGCTCCCGTGTCCAGGTGCTATGATCCTAGCTAAACCTCTTGTTTTCAATTCGATGGTGAATATCTGTCTTCCCATAGATCCAACAGTTGCAAGGGATTGCGGAACCTCAACTAGCTCATGGTTTAATTTTCCTTCCGATCTCTGCAATGATTACGAATTATCGATCTTATCGAACTAATGGTGTTTGACCTGTTAACTCCAGTGGATCTTGAAATAGATCTGACGACTAAGATTGGTTTCCTTTCAATGAATGGCTCATGTTTACTTTCGTTGTCAGGTTCTTGATTAACCTAATTCAATCAAATATTTCCTTCGTGATCCTCATGACCTCGATCTATAGTTGATTGAAGGGATTTCTACGATCTCTTAGTAAAGGTTTTTGACCTTTTGAGTCAATCAGAGATCATTAGGCTCAAATTCTCTTGCATCATGCAATCAACCTTCACTACTAGAGGTTCATACCTCCAACATTCTGATTCTCCTTCCTGAAGCATACCCTACTTAGGTATCCATGGCATACAACTGGTCTTGGCTGCTAGCACCCTCTTTCTGATCTTTACCTCATCAATAGTGCTTCAATAAGATTTTCACAGTCCTATCAACGATCTTTTGACCATAGACTTCCCATGGTCGCCCTCTGCTTGAGGTTTCCCATTATTGGTAACTGTCTTCCTTACCTATTCCAATTCCTTTCTATACACACCATGCATCATTAGTTTAAATGTCAAATAAGAATGCATGTATCATAACATTCAAATCCATAAATCTTTTTCAACATGCTCTAGCATATCTTTATGCACTTCATCACATTATCCTCAATGGTTTCCATGAATGCAATTCACACCATGCATCATTAGTTTAAATGTCAAATAAGAATGCATGTATCATAACATTCAAATCCATAAATCTTTTTCAACATGCTCTAGCATATCTTTATGCACTTCATCACATTATCCTCAATTGTTTCTATAGTAATACAATCATCATCACTATGGTGTCAAGACATTTAACTTTATCAGTAAATAAGATTTCTCATTCCAGAGAAACATAGCACATAGCAAGAAGGAAGTTAGGGGATCTCCCCTTCTTCCAGTTCTTTCTACACCACCTGGGACTTTTCATCCCAATTGAGTTATCTCTAAGGACCTCACTGCCTTTTCTTAACATGGCTTCAACCAAGCCTATTCAATCAAACATATCCATTTATTCATTCATTATTCTTCTACTCATTACATGATTCTTTCAAAGTGTAATCTAGGATTCTTGTATATATATATATATATATATAAGCTTGTAGCTCACTACTTGGTTTCTCAGTAGTTACTAAGGTGGTGACTCTATTCTCCTGACATAGTCCTTACACAGTTTCTTCACCGGGAACTTGTTCAACATGCAACTTCCTCATTGCATATCCATCACTATCTGTGATGGCCTCAACCTTGAATTAGCTTCAGCTTGTCACTAAGCATTCTTTAAGGAATATAGACATGCATTTCTGACATGTGTCCAGAGCATGTGTCCACACCTATTCTAGTTTTGTTAACTTACATCCATGATGTGCTTAACCATATGCATAATCATAAACCCGTGTGTAGATGCCATAGGTATATTTCACAACCCACCTACATCTCTATTTTAAAATCATTCAACTCATGATTGTTCACCATCATTCTCATGTGACCTTCAAGGCAAAATCAATTGCCTCTTATTATGACAACAGAGCATCCTTGCTCGTCCACTCTTTATTCTATTTACACTAATATTTCTTGAGGGAATGGAACACATTCCCCTTAAGATATCATTCAAAACATAACTTTCATGACTCTTCATAATGGAGTCAACCATGCATCCATGGTATTCGTTCAATCTTGGCAAGTGTTATGCTAGCCTCACATTTCACTCATTAGGGAAACCATATTGGGACTTTAGTATACTTATACTATTACATCATACATGTGCATCACTTGCACATTTAATATCATTTGTACCTAACTGGTATTAATATTAGGCTTCATATCAAGAAGCTTCACAATGCATTAATTACATGCACTCAAACATATACACACACAGCTCAACATTCATCATGCAAGCTCATTGCTTTCACCTTTTTCCATGTCATTCACACACATGGACATATCAAACTTTTAGATCCTTCTCCCAAGGATCTTCCAATTCATCCTTAGGATCATGTATACACATTTGTGTATAAGTAGGTGCATCTCTTGCACCTTTTTACCTCATGCATTTGCTTGATAGTTTAATTTCATCATTAGTGTCCTTTAGTTTGAGATTTCAGTCACTTACAGTACTAATCTCACAACCATATCTCGTATTGATGTTTCCTTCTCACATGGCAATAGCCAACCAGGGTCACTTTCCTCTTTATGCGATAGTGTCTAGCAAGAAAACCTTCTTGCCTCAACCTCCATAGGGTTTTACCCATCTCACTTTTCTCTGGTCCCGAGGAGTTATATACTCCGATTTAATATAAAGAAGTAACTATATCTGCCAAGGATCCTACCTGATCCTATCAGATTCCTTTAAGCCCACAAAGGTATTAACCATTATATAATCCACCACCATCAGTGCCTGAAGTTCCAACTACCCATACTTAGAAGCAGTGTTACGAACACCAGGTCATTCGTCCTTCGGGCTTTAGCTACCCTTGACAAAACCCTTCCACCTTCATCTATCCACATTCAAGTCTTATTATATATGTTAACTAGCATATCCCTACTCTGCTAAGAGTAGTCATCACTTTGACAAGGGATAAATAAATTCTTCTGTTGAAATTCAACAAGAATTCCCAAATCACAGGTTCAATTTGTAGTCCTTCTCCTCAAGGAGTAAATGTAGATAACAATATCTCCTTACGCAACTCGTACATGAGTCCACACAGGCCAAGTGTTGTAACCATACTCTGATTACGATTTGTAACACACCCAAATTTTATTTCATCCTCCTTACAGAAACAAATCCTCTTTCTTCTCTACGGGTTCTGATTTGGAGAGTCCAGGACTCATCCCAAGCCTCCGGTCAAGATTCTCCAATTCTAAATCAAACGAGACTTTGAGACCATGATAGTCTCACCTCTAAATTAGACATAGGCCCTTTCGGCCTTTGGTGCAGTTCTTATGATACTTGTGACCTTCTCTTTCTTGCTTCAGCAAAGTCTCAGAGTTGGCGTTAGCCCCTTTTCTCTTGGCTTCTCCTCAGATGTGACCTTGGCGATGACCATGCGATTGCGGGTGCAGACACAAGAAGTTTGGAGTCAAACTAAATTTGGGCCTACAATCGTCCTCAAGTATCCACGTGTCCTCCTGAAGAAACCATGATTTGGATTGCAGACCGCCCTTGATATTTTAAACTTCACGCAACTCATGTACCCGCAATGCTATGGGATCCTCGATCTCACAATCTTGACGATACTTTCTGAATTGAAGGTTCAGATTTGTGCCTCTCAAATCTACAGACCTGATCTATCCCTCCTAGATCAACGACTTTGATCTCTTCGCAATTCCAAACTTCATGGTTTTGAAATCTCAAACCCTTCTTCTTCCGTACTTCAACATTCTGGAGCTGATGATCTGTAGACACCTATCCTATGTGATCAACAGTCTTGCTTCCACTTCGGTTTTTTGACGATTCAACCCAAATCAATAGCCCTCCAACCCTCTTCATGATCGATGGTCGAGATCTCCTTCGAGTTTTGGACTTCGGAGATCTCAAATCTCAAACCTTTTTCCCAATGAATTTTATCCGAAGGCTACAATCCTTTGACGCATGTCCTCCTTATCTGACGATCGAGGATTACTTTGGGTCTTCACCTGGAGCTCACAGATTTGCACCATGTGTCCTCCGAATCCAACAACTATGAATCACTTTGGGACTTTACCCGAAGTTCATGGATTCACACCATGTCTCCCTTAGATCTGTCGGTCTAGGTTCACTTTGGTTCTTTGGGCCTTCGGGGTTCGACAATCTCAGTTCTCAAGATGAAACCCCACTATAATATTCCTGGAGCTCTCGATCTGTTGAAAAGTGTCCCCTTTCCAATCGACGACTCATGGCTCTTCGACTCTTCGGGCTTCAGGAATTTCAAGTTTCAAACTTTCCCCCTCCCGAACTCACGATATCTGACGGCTCAGATCCACTCTGGCGATCCGACGCTTGAAGTTTACCCCAAACAATCTGATGGCTCAAATCTATTCCTACGATCAAACGACTGGGATTCTACTTCGGGTTTTCGGCTCTTCGAGCTTCAGAAACTTCAAGTCTCAAACCTTGATAGGTTCTCTCTCCTGTGCATGTGAATGTTAAGACTCATGCACCTTCCTTAGATCCGATGGCTATTGATCCTTTTCACTGTGATCCAACGACCACTATCACTCCTCCTTCTGAGCTTCCGATTTCTCCTGCTTGGTAGATTTATCAGTCTTCAAAGGTTTCAAACCTTTGTTCCCCTTATGAGTCCTACTCTTGGATCTCGTCGATCCATATCGCATCGTGACTTTAGTTTTCGTATTTCATAGAATCCATCCCCTTCACGATGATTGCCAACATTCATCAAACTTGTGAAGACTGAAGGAATCAAGGCATTAACGTCTGCACTCATTCTTCAAATCTAACGATCATGATAGACCTTAGATTCTCCCAAATGGATCTCGTTCGTTCATCTTCCAATCAAAAGGATATTCCCTTTCGATACTTGAATCTCACTATCCTTCCTAATCTTCATCAGTTATGAAGGACCTAAGAGCATTATGCTCTTTCTACTAGAGTTAACACTTAGAAGAATTTTTGCGTACCCCTTACGCTCATTCATCAAGTTTGGAACTTAAGTGGTTCTTGGTTTCTTCTTGCCTCGCAGGGAGACTATTCATATTTGCACTATCTCTGTTGAGCATAAATGACTCCATCCTTAAAGGGTCTCAGAATGACTAGGAGGGTCGACATGCATTCATGAAACTGTGTCCAAGGTCGACGGGCATACCGTTCGTGACTCTAGCTTAAACCACCACAGGACGCAAGCATTTACAAGTATAAAACATGTCCTATCCATATGATTTCATACTTTCCTAATTTTACATTCAATCAAATACAAAAGAAGGAAATACAGTATAAATCATGAAGCAAACATAACCATCCCTGCAACATTCATAGGATATCCAACTTTAACTCACAGTACCACTTAAATACACAAGATATGTGATTACTTATTCATTACAGGTGGTACCCAACTAACTGACTATGGGTGTTCATCCTTCCACCCTACCATAGGCTCAGAGGCATTCATTCTTAGCACTCTGCCCACCCCCATGCCAAGCCATGATATCACCAGGGAACTCTTTCAGTTCTCAAGGATTCTTTCTTTGTTAAGCTTGTTCTTGGGTTTTGTTATCTACAACTTTCAGAGATTTCCCTCTGTTATGGCCTCGACGAGGCTTATCAGATGCTCTCTCCACATCTAGCTTGCGATATTATATTCATTATCTCCTGGAGAGATATGCCCATCTCCCTTATGAGCTTGTGCTCTCATCTCGTGTCCCCTCTCTGGTTGTCCATGTGTATGTATCTTACCTTCCTTATTTTGGAAGGTTCTTGACCCATCACGTTCCTTCTGTCAGAAGGAAGATCGGGTCTGCAGGTCTCTGTGGTACTTTGGGATGACATTTTGTAGCTAGACCATACTCCCATTCATGGGGGTGGTTGATAATTCAAACATTGGTCCTTTCTTCATTAACTAATTTCTCTCCTTGGAATCCAAACGAGGTTTATCATCCTCATCAAGGGAAAATTTGGGGTTATTTGATATAATGAACCCTCCCATGTAGTTTTCACATTCTTCCTCTAGTGATATCATGTCCATTACTTTCAAGGTTTCACCCCCACAGTGAGTTATTGTAAACTCAAACAATAATACATTTACATTGTCCACATGCCTTAGCATGGTAATTCCTATTTTATGATTAATTACAAATTGGGGGAAACAAGGATATTACAAAGCCACACATTGCAAAGGTTATTGGAAAAATTAGGCCATTTAATATCTATAGTTTTCCATGTTCACCTATCAAATAGGTGGCACATTATTCCATCATCACTTACATTCTCTTGGTGCCACCTCATTTTGCAATATGTGTGTAGAATTGCAACAAAAAAAATGCAATATATATACAATACTTAAGGAGAATAAAGAAGATGATTTATGAGTAGGTTGGTAGTACATGAAGCTGCATGCTATAATGAAATTAAAGAGTTCAAACTCATGCCTATACATTATTTTCAACCTCAATAATATGGGTAAATACCTCAACACTTTTGTCGAGACATGTTTAATTACTTTTCTAGAAAGAGCATCAACCTTTCATCTAGATTTACCATATGTTGGGAAATCATTTTTACTTTCATACTTTACCTAATACAAAATTCAATCATTTTGGAAAGCATGTATCATTTCATAGTACAAACCCAATGATTTAATCTACCTTTTTGCAACATATGCAAAATCTAGAAGTGTATTTTCTTTAGGAAGAATTTATTTTAAAAAATTCAAGAATTGGGTAAACTTGTGTCAGACCATCCATTTTTCACTTTGAAGCTGTACAATTTCACAATGGCCAACAACTTAGAGAAACTTGTGCAACCTAGGTACAATGTGTTAGATTATGTAGCTCGGGTAGATACTTCCACATTAAGGGTGTTTAGTAGTGTGGAAAGGGCCCACTTTATGTCTAGACAACATAATGTTGGTGCAGATTACTTAAGTCAGATTGAGATTAATTCACAACTATTGGATGTGACTTAAGTTATCTCAATGCTTGATTAAGTCCCCACCATCATATCTAGGTCTTGGGAAGAAGATCTAAGGGCCACAAATGCATGAGAGAGATGCTAGGGTTATAATATACCTAGAGAGCCTCATTTCATAAGCACCTAAAGAGAGAAGCTATCTGAATGAGTGAGAGGTGCTCTTCCAAGGGAGGTTGAGAGATAGATTAGGGAGAAATAGTCTAGGAGGCCAAGCAGGGTCAAGCTTAAAGGGCAAGCAGGGTAATGTAGAGAGGACATGTAAGAACTAGAAGAAACCAAGATGAGGGGGGATAAAGGAGATAAGGGGGATAAGAAAGAGTTGAAAGAGATATCCCAAGGAAAAGTAACTAGAACCCGCAACAAGTACAAGATAATTCATACGATTTGTACGGATTGAGACCAAGAGAGGGTCATATTGGAAAAGGATTGAGAGAGGGTCATATTAGTGCAGTTGAGAGGTGAAGAGGATATCATATACTAATATCAAGGATTGTGTGACCACCTACAGTAAGGAAAAGAGGAACCCAAGTCGTACCAAGAAGCTTCATACAGTTGTATGATTGCCCAGTAGAAGAAATCAGATCTGTAGGGAATCGTATAGTATGTATGACCTCTCATTTTGTTATTAATGCTTGTTTTTTGTATGTATCTCAGTCTGAAGTATTTAAAATAATATTTTTCCCAAGAGGAGTGGGGTTTCCAAACATCTATATTGATAATATTTTGTGTGGTTTTTCATGCTACTATTATGTTAATGGGTATCAGTTAAAATGTGTGTCTGTTCATTCAAGTCACTTGGATCTGGAATATACAATGTTTGCATATGATTTTATGCTATTTCTATTTTACATGGTATCAGAGATAAAATTTTAACAACTCCAAAATATTTTTTTTGTGAAGTATTGTGCTACAGGGACAAGGGAAAGTCGACCCAACTACCAAAGAAACCCTAGTAAGCCAACTCAGGCTTCCTTTAACAGAATGGTTAAGACTTAACATTGAGAGAAGGTGTTGAAGGGAGTACAAACTCCCCAAGATGAAGAAAGAGGATTTTTTAGGAGAGTTGATTTGTTCAGTTTAAGATGGGGCATGTCCAAGGTTGCTTCTCAAGGTACTGAACTAAGAAGGGTCTTTAGAAGGAGCTAGATTTAAGTATCAATACAGATACAAATCTCAGATATGAGGATAGATTGGATGGAGCCTCCAAATACATATAGTGGAAGTATCAAATGAATAATTCCCTTCAAGATAGTAGGGTATGTGGTATTGTTGATAAGAAACCCACAATTCCAAATGATCCTAAGGACAAAGAATTGCATTATTCTCTAGATATAAAAGCTTAGAGGATCCTGCTAGACGGGGTGAAGGATCACCTCATACCCAATATTGGTGAGAAGCAAACAATTCAGGAAATGTGGTCACATCTGAAAGGGTTGTTTGATGCTAAGAATGAGAGAATAATCATGGCTCTCAAGAAGAGACTTCATCACACAAAGATGACTAAATGGGAAGGTATCAAAACCTGTCTCACCAAAGTGAAACAAATACTGAATGAAGTTCTTGTACTGGGAATAAATCTCTCACCAGTTGAGATAGGTGGATCTACCTTGAGAGGCTTCCCAAAGGAGTGGGATCCTTTTATTTCAGGGATAGTAGCTAGAGAAAATCTTCCAGATTGGGACATGTTATGGAACGAATGTTTCGAAGAAGAGATCAAAAGATGGTGGGATGTATATGAGGATGAGAAGGAGGAGAACCTTTCTCTTACCTCTAAGAAGGGAGCTAGAGGTAGAAGAGGAACAAATTTTAGAGGAGGAGCCACAAGTGGTAGGCCAAAGAAGGTTATTTCAAATTTCCAATGCTATTTGTGTGGAGAGTTTGGGCATTATGCTAGCCAATTCTCTCAATCCAAGAATGGCTATGGAGAAAGAGGAAAAATAAAGGAGGTAGCAACCTCATTTGAAGTCAAGGACAAGGATGAGGAATAAGAGAAGCAGTTGGTTTCCACAACTCGTGAGTTATAAACAATGTTTCAAGATGAATATACTTTGTTTCTAGACACAAAGGATAGGCCCAGGGAAGGGTGGTATAGATATAGTGGTGCCACATGTCATATGAAAGATGAGAGACTTGTCCTTCAACAGTTTACATCACAAGACTCAGGTTTTGTGAGGTGTGTTGTGCATCTAGCATGGTGGAAGTCCAAGGAAAAGAGGTGGTATCACTATAGATTGAATCAAGTAGGATTATAAGGGTTCTATGAGTACTTTATGTACCAAGTATGAGAGTTAGTATACTCTCAATCTCAGCCTTGGATTATCAAGGCTACAGTGTCAACTTCTTTGGTTATGGTGTGCATATTCTCTCTGTTAAAGTTTAGGCACCAGAACCACTAGTGATGATAGGCATCGGTGTGGATCACCTGTACACGTTGTGGGGACAACCTATATAAAAATTCAAGGATGGAGGTGATGAGACAATTGCTTCATACTTAAGAGAGTAGGAAGCTATCCTCAGCATGCCCATGTGGTGGGAATGGACGCAATTGGAGGAATGGGGATATTCATATGGTCTCAGTGTATAAGGAAAAAAAAACTATACAGAAAAGCAAGTTGAGTATCCATACTTGGAGAGGATGGGTCTCTCATATTCAGAGGGAGAGACTCACAGTGATGTGGACCATGGAGGAGGAAATTCTAGTGGCAGTACCTCCCTTTCTAAGAGGGAGTGTTGTATTATGTAGCTTGGGTAGGTACTTCCACACTACGGGTGTCTAGTAGTGTGTAAGGGGCCCACTTTATGTCTAGACAACATAATTTTGGTGGGGATCACTTAAGTCAACTTGAGATTAACTCACAACCGTTGGATGTGACTTAAGTTATCTCAATGCTTGATTAAGTCCCCACCATCATATATAGGTCTTGGGAAGAAGATCTAAGGGACATAAATGCATGAGAGAGAATCTAGGGTTATAATAAACCTAGAGAACCTCATTTCAAAAGCACCTAAAGAGAGAAGCTATCTGACTAAGTGAGAGAGGCTCTTCCAAGGGAGGTCGAGAGATAGGTTAGGGAGAACCAGTCTAGGAGGTTGAGCAGGGTCAACCATAAAGGTTGAGTAGGGTCATGGAGAGAGGTCGAGTAGGGACATGGAGAGAGGCCATGTAAGAACTAGAATAAATTGAGCCCTGGAAAACTAAAGGATATAGGGGGTCTAAGAAAGAGTCCAAAGAGATCTCCCAGGGAAAAGTAATCAGAACTCAGACCAAGTAAAAGAGAATTTGTATGATTCTTATGGATTGAGGCCCAGAGAGGGTCGTATCCATGTAGTTGAGAGGTGAAGAGGATATCATATACTGTTATCAAGGATTGTGTGACCACCTACAACAAGGAAAAGAGGAAATCGAGTCGTATGAAGAAGCTCCATACAATTGTACGATCGCCTAGTAGAAGAACATAGATCTCTATGAAACCATATAGTCTTTACGACATATCATTTTTTCATTGATGCTTTTTTTCTATATTCATATCAGTCTTAAGTATTTAAAATAATATTTTTCCCAAGAGGAGTGGGGTTTCCAAACATCTACATTGATAATATTTTGTCTGGCTATTCATGCAACTATTTTGTTTATGGGTATCAGTGAAAATGTGTTCTTATTCAGTCAAGTCACTTGGATATGAAATATACAATGTCTGCATATGATTTTATTCTATTTATGTTTCACACAATGGTGTCTTGGCATCTTCAACTAACTTATTATATTGACCAATATCAATCATTTCCTTCATTGTCAATGATTTTTGGCCATTTTCACAAGTCTCATCTAGATTTTCATTAAAACACTGTTAAATATCATTCCCCATTTGAACCATATCATCAACCATGGTTTCATCATCATCATTGCCATTCTCATGAATGTAAATATCATATGTAAGTAATGACAGAGAATCATCAACACAATTACCATTTTGATGTTTGACAATGTGTTCATCACCCTATCATTGGGATATCAAAAAATACAATGTAAAAAAAAATAACATTGGAAACATTAATATTTTTCATATAGAAGCTTTTTATAAAGTGAAAAATGTGTCTTTTTTATACATATTTGACCCTCAAACGTCATTGTATACATAATATTGTAAGCACTTTCAGTAGATTTGCATACCAATAAATGTGAAATTTCTCGAGGTAATCCACATATCTCATTTGCATAGAATTTATTTCCCTTGTCAAATATAGATGTTTGGATGAGATTATAAAAACAAATAAGAGTATCTCTAGAACCAATATTTTGTTGAGTGAGGCATAGTGCAATTTTTAAACTAGGGGTCGATTTTGAAGAACATTATGTTGAGTGAGTGTGGGTAGCATGTTATTGTGGGACTTGGACAAGCACACTTATAGGATCTTACATAACTCAATTATTCCTCTCAATTTGGATTTTATGCCACGAGACCCAATTTTCAATATCCTTGAATGGTTTGAGGAGGTGAATTGCAACTCACCATAAATATCTAACTGGGCCTCTAATGGACAAACCATCAGTTGTGTTGGAATAATGATACCATATTAAATCTAGGTATACCCATCCACCTATGATTATAAGCATCAACGAGGATCACGTGTACAAGTTTTGGGGAAACCCTATATGCAACTTCAAGGATGGAGGTGATGAGATAGTTGCTTCATACTGAAGAGAACAAGAAGTTATCCTCAACAGGCCCATGTGGTGGGAATGGACTCAATTGGAGGAATGGGGATACTCATATGGTCTCAGTGTACAAGGAAACAACAACTAAAGAACAAAGAAGGTTGAGTATCCAAACTTGGAGAGGATGGGTCTCTCATATTCAGAGGGAGAGACTCACAGTGATGTGAACCATGGAGGAGGCAAATCTAGTGGTAGTACCTCCATTTCTAAGAGGAAGTGTCAGATTATGTATATAGGGTAGGTAATTCCAAACTAGGGGTGTCTAGTAGTGTGGAATAGGCCGACTTTATGTCTATATAACATAATGTTGGTGGGGATCACTTACGTCAACTTGAGATTAAGTCACAACCATTGGATGTGACTTAAGTTATATCAATACATGATTAATTCCCCACCATTAGATATAGGTCTTGGGAAGAAGATCTAACGACCATAAATGCATGAGATAGAAGCTAGGGTTATAATATACCTACAGAGCCTCATTTCACAAGCATCTAAAGAGAGAAGCTAGCCAACTGAGTGAGAGAGGCTCTTCCAAGGGAGGTCGAGAGACAGGTTAGGGAGAACCAGTCTAGGAGTTCAAGCAGGGTCAAGCATAAAGGCCAAGTAGAGTCATGCAGACATGCCATGTAAGAACTAGAATAAATTGACCTGAGGAAAACTAAAGGAGATAGGGGGGCTAAGAAAGAGTCCAAAGAGATCTCCCAGGGAAAAGTAATAAGAACTTGCAACAAGTAAAAGAGAATATGTATGATTCATATGGATTGGGGCCGAGAGAGGGCCATATCAGAGTGGTTTAAAGGTGAAAAAGATATTACATATTGATATCAAATATTGTGTGACCACCTGTAGCAAGGAAAAGAGGAACTCGAGTTGTACGAAGAAGCTGCATACAACTGTATGATCACCCAGTAGAAGAACTTAGATCTTTACGAAACCATACAGTGTGTACAACCTCTCATTTTTTCATTGATTCTTTTTTTTTGTATGTATATTAGTCTGAAGTATTTTAAATAATATTTTTCCCAAGAGGAGTGGGGTTTCCAAACATCTACATTGATAATCGTTTGTGTGGTTATTCATGCTACTATTTTCTTAATGGGTATTAGTTAAGATATGTATTTGTTCAGTCAAGTCACTTAGATATGGAATATACACTATCTGCATATGAGTTTATGCTATTTATGTTTTACACAATGGTGTCTTGGCATATTCAATTAAATTATTATATTGACTAATATCAATCATTTCTTGCATTGCCAATGCTTTTTGGCCATTTTCACAAGTCTCATTTGGATTTTCGTAAAAACACTGTTAAATATAATTCCCCATCTGAACCATATCATAAAAAATGGTTTCATCATCATCATTGTCATTCTCATGAATTTCATTATCATATGTAATCGATTCCATAGAATCATCAACACAGTTACCATTCTGATGTTTGACAATGTGTTCATCACCCTATCATTGGCATATAAAAAAATACAATGTAAAAAAAAATAACATTGTGTTGGAGCCGAAAGTCACTCCTGGATTGCTTGCAGGAGCAAAGACCGATGCCCATTAGTTTAATGTCACGATTTGTTTGAAAGGGGTGATCAAATGGAAGCAAACTCGGAACAGTGGTCTCAACTCAGAAACTAGGCCAGGCATGCATGAACGAGTGAGGTCTTGATAAACTTCAAACAGTGAGTTGCAATAAAGGGTGAGTAGGGGGAAGAATTCATGAGAAGGGTGCAAGGGTCTACTGTAGGCATCAAGCTTCTAACAGACTGTGAGAGAAAGCATCTGAAAACAAGATCTTCTTACTTCCAAATGCAGGAAACCAGAGAAAATAGCAATGCAACAATAAATCATTTATCATAACAGAACTCTGTTAATTCATACGAAGCATTCGATCATGAACTCTCCAACAAGAGGTGAAACATAGATGGAAAAGGAAAATTGTTTGTCATAAACCAAGAAATCTCAAACACTGATACATAACCCAGAAAGCTAGAATGTTTACTGAAACTTTACAGTCGGGAGCTTAGCTCTACCATCGATAGATACAAAAATGGAGAAAATGCCTTCATATACTCAAACTAACAACAACAACAAAATCGAGACGTAGCATTGAAAGCTTTGCGTCTGCATGGATTATGACAACACGGAGCTGCAATCTTTGAATGGTCGTGCAACTTATGTCAGACGCAATCTAATTCTTTGACAGTTCCAGCGGCGAATCGATGTGCCTTAAATTCATTGCCGGACTCTCCCATTATGGCAGAGACGATGTCTAACCACCACCAACTACTTCAATAACTACTTCATCGGGATCGAGAACGACCTGGCCAACTTAGCGCCTTGGTATTATGAACTTTGATCAACATCAGGTGAGTCATCATCCTTACTTAATTTGCATCCATTAACCATAGGTGTGCCCACAGGTTTAGAGTCTTCCATTTGAAATATTTTCAACATTTCTCTTAGATATTTTTCTTGAGAAATGAACATCCCTTTAGACCTCTGAGTAATTTGCAGACCAAGTAAAAATGATAGTTCACCTATCATAGACATTTCAAACTCAGACTCCATGGTAGAAGAAAACCATTGTACCAACGAATCCTTATTACATCTGAAGATGATGTCATCTACATAGACCAATACGATGAGAAGATCATTATCCTCTATTTTGATATACAGATTGTTATCAATTGTTCCTCTCTTGAACCCTTTGTCTTTGAGATATGTATCCAGTCTGTGATACCAGGCTTGAGGGCTTGTTTTAACCCATATAAATATTTCTTTAGCTTGCATACTAAGTCGGGATTATAAGATTGTTTGAAACCCTCTAGTTGTTCCATATAGACTTCTTCACTTAAATCTCCATTCAGAAAGGCTGACTTGACATCCATTTGATAGACTTTAAACCTTTTATGACAAGCATAGGCAAGAAACATTCTGATAGCTTCTAATCTTGCTACGGGCACAAAATTTACATCAAAATCTAGTCCTTCTATCTGAGCATACCCTTTATAGACCAATATTTCTTTGTTCCTGACAACTTGTCCCTCCTTATTCAATTTATTCTTAAAGATCCATTTGGATCCAATGACATTTTTACCTTCAGGTCTATGAACCATCTCCCACGTATTGTTTTTCTCAATCTGATCAAGTTCATCATTCATTTCTCTAACCCAATGGTCATCTTTGCTAGCTTCATTAAAATTCTTGGGTTCCAGTATGGATATGAAAGCTATATGTGATTGTTCAGTGTTTTTGATTAGCTTTCTCCTGGTTTGTACACCTTTGTCTTTTTCACCAATTATCTGACTTGCAGGATGATTCTTTTGAGTGATTCTAGAGGAGGAATTTGAAGTTGTCTACTGATTTGAGTTTGTCTGAGTATCTGTGTCTTCATTTGATTCAGAGTCTTTATTTTCTGATTCTTGGACCTGTTCATCTTCATCTTTAGTTGTGTCTTCTATATAAGACTCATTACTGTACACCTCTCTTGCTGGGATTCCCTCATCATCTTTTACGTCAATACAGTCAACCATTTTATGCAGTCTCTTATTATAGCATCTGTATCCATTGATGTTTGTAGCATACCCTAAGAAGATACCTTCATCAGCCCTATCATCATATTTTCCAAGGTTCTCATCATTATTCTTTATGTAACATTTACTCCCAAAGACTTTGAAGTGTTTAATTGAAGCAGGTCTCCCATACCACAGTTCATAAGGTGTCTTGTCACTTTGTGGTTTGAGGTGAGATTTGTTAAGAATGTGGACTACTGTGTGTATTTCTTCTACCCAGTAGGTTTGTCCAATGTTCTTCTCATTCATCATTGACCTGGACATTTCCTACACTGTTCTGTTTTGCCTCTCAACTACTCCATTTTGTTGTGGAGTTCTTGGGATGGTGTATTCTCTCTTGATCTCATGCTTATCACAAAATTCCTTGAATTCACTTGACATAAAATCTCCTCCTCGGTCTGATCTTACTGCCTTTAACCTCTTGCCTGTTTGAGTCTCAGTTAAAGCCTTAAATATTTTAAACTTCTCAAAAGCTTCATCTTTTTCCTTGAGAAAGGAAACCCAAGTAAGTCTAGAGTAATCATCAATAATCAACATGAAGTAGTTTTCTTTCTCTGTTACTTGGCTGTATCATTCTTTGTTGTGACAAGTATTTATTCCTTTGAAACCTTAATTGCTCATGTCTAAGTCTTAAGGAACAATTTACAGCTTTGTGACCAAAGTTAGAACAGTAGAAACAATAGCCATAGAAAAATTCTTTGTACCTGGAAAATGGTTGTCTTCTTTGAGCAAATCGATTTCTTCCATGCGGATGACATCTTTCAGCAGGGAGCGCACTATTTCTTTGTTCTACAGATTCAGTCCTGTCACCTTTTTCTTTACTCATCCTGGGCAGCTGGTTGTCCTCCTTTGTTTTTGCAGGTTTTTTGTTTTCATTGGTTTTAGATTTGACAAACTTGATGGGTTCTTTGTTTCTTGGCTTACCACTACTTGATCCCTCTTCATAACCCAAACCAGTTTTCAGATTTGGATTCCTTTGCTGATTCAGAATGGTGGCTAATCCTTCTGAGGCTTTCATACTTGACAGATTCTGATTATACAAGGCTTGAAACTTCTCCATCTCTTTCCTAGTTTTCACTACTTCTTGTTCTAAGGCTTCACATATTGCCTTCTTTTCTGATAACTGTCATTTCAGAATGTCTTCGATTTTATTTGCCTCTTCTAATTCCACTTTTAGTAGGACAAGGTCTTCATCAGGTTCTTTATTGTCTTTCTCGAACTGTATCAGCAATTGTCTTTGCTTTCTGTTCTTAATTCTTAGTCTGTCAATCTCTTCCAATGCACTGATCAGTTATTCTTCCATGTCAACCACATCTTCTTCTTCATTAGCATCACTTCCTGTGCTTTTATTATCATAATCCTCTTTGTCCATAAGTATGAAGTCATTTAGTTTATCTTCAATAGAGGAGTCATTGTCTTCATCATCTGAAGGATCATCATCATTGTTTACGCAAAGACTTTTCTTCTTAAAGTTATTCTCTTTAATGAAATTTATGTGTTTGTGCTTCTCCTCATCATCACATGTCTGATCCTTTCTTTTGTGGGGAAATTTATTTGCAAAATGACCTATCCTATCACAGTTGAAACATTTGAAAGGCAGTTTACCTTTGTATTTTCTTGATCCCTTCTTCAGTCTCTTCACAATTTTTTCTTCAATTTCATCGGACTCAGAATCCTCATTCTTGTCTGCCTTAAATGATGCTTCTCTGGAGGTGGGTTTATCTTTAACTATTCTCATTTAATATGCAGTCAATGTTCCTAGAAGTTGATCAAAATCCAAGGTTTTTAGATCATGAAGTTATTCTATGGCAGAGACCTTCAGATTGAACCTATCTGGGAGAGATCTCAAGATTTTCTGAACTAAAGAAGGTTCCTCAATTTTTTCTCCAAGTGCTTTCATTACATTTACCATTTCTTCTACTCTCAGAAAGTATTTTCCAACAGTTTCATCTTCTTTCATCTTCAGCTGTTCAAACTGTATTTTGTAGGTTTGAAGCTTGGCATCCTTTACCTTCTCATTACCTTCATAACTGCTAATGAGTTTGTCCCAAATTTCTTTGGCAGTTCCTAGGTGCATAACTTTTACAAATAATGCTTCTGCAAGACCACTCAAGATAGCATTCATAGCGTTAGCGTTGAAGATAAATTCTATCTTGTCATCCTTATTGGCTAGTACAACTGGCTTTACATAACCAGTATCTACCACATCCCAAACATCTGCACCTAAAGCCATTATGTAGGTTCTCATTCTAACTTTCCAGAAGGCAAAGTTCATTCTATTGAACAGAGGGGCCTTATTGGTTGAATTTCCTTCATGGCTTGACATGTTTAAGCTCTAGGATCTACCCTTAGATAAAAGGGGCCAACTCTAATACCAATTGTTTGACAACTGAGAGGGGGGGGGGGATGAATCAGTTGTAACCTTGTTTAAACAATAGTAATTATTTTAAACTCTTTCCAAATCACTCAATGACAATCACAATAATGCAGGGAAGTAAGCAATAGACCATTCAACATCATTCACACTTATGAGATACATAGAGACAGATATTTCCTAAGGAAACCCATAACGGGTAAAAACCTCTTCTTATTTATATGATAAGTAATCTATACATTCTGTACATTATCATACATATGAGCACCAACTCATAATGAGGATACAACCTCTATTTTGCAAGATCCTACTTGCTGAGAGCACCAACTCTTTAGATTCTCTAGCATCAACTAGAAGGAAGCACCAAATCCTTGGTTTCTCTAGCACCCACTAGAAGGAAGAACCAACTCCCAATCACATAGGCACCAACCTATATAACAAAGAACAACAGTTCTCCCTTGCACCACCCTGCCACCCTGGTTTCTCTAGCTGCAACCAAATGGAAGCTACAAATCCCTTTGTTCAAGAACCCACTTGAACCTCTGAGGACAACAGTCCTCCCTAGCACCTCCCTACCACCCTGAAATATAAATATTTGATATTATGACTTATTACAGTGATATAAAGTTCTTCAATGGATTACCGGTCTCATCACTATTCTACTACACTACGCTGCTCTGTCTACATCAGTGTCTTTTGCACACTCCTTGCACTTTCTGTTCTTTTTCCTTTTATGCTCTCTGCGCCATGTCCCTTCAATGCACCATTCCCCTTCTGTACATTTCTACTGCTGTGCTCTGCCTCCTTCTTCACCCCTCAATCACACCCAACAACAACTTTTATTTCTTCTTTGTTCAACATTCTTATAGTCTATGTGCGCCTTGTGCATGTAATCTGCTTCTCCTCTTCCATCCTCTCCACTCCCCAATTTCCTCCACATCGGGGTGTTTTCTCCACTTCACTCTTCCACAACTATCCAATCTCCTGTGTGCCACGTTGTCTCTCTCTGTTCTGCATCTCCTGCCCATTGTGAGTGCTCTTCCTGATCATCATGGTAACTCTTCAGCTTCTCTAGTGGTTTCACCCGCACATCCATCATCACTGAGTGTTATATCGAGATTCCTCAGCTTCTCTGGCAGTTGAGACTCTTCATCTTCTCTGTCATAGATGAGCTCATCCTCTGGTAGAAACCATCATTTGTTTCTAGCAGTTACACTGTGAAGTGAAACAGTAGCCCTCCGATCTTATTCAAATTCATCTGCACCATTGAATTGACTTCATTGAATCTTGCTTTCATTTTGCCATTTCACACTTTGGCATTTCGGGATCCCTGTGATAATGATTTCATTACTCTCCATGTCCCGATCCCCGAAAATCGAAAATGGAGCTTGTCTACACTAGCTCCTTCCTCCATCTTCCACCGATGTGATCAATGGCTATGACCACAAGATGAGCCACAACGTGTTTCACATTTTGGCATTTCGACAATCCTGTTTTGTGGCGCCTTGACTCTCCAAGTCGCGATCTCCAAAAAAGGAGCTTGTTGCTTCAATCTTTTCTCTACAGCTCTTCAACCGTGTGACTACGAGAGGTGACAGAGCGCTTATCCATATAGTGCTTTCGTGATTTTTCTTTTCGGCACTTCGTCATTCCTATGTTAATGAATTCTTGATTGTCCATGTCCCACTATCCGAAGCTCCAAAATGGAGCTTGGTTTCACTAGCTCTGATCATTTCGGTATTTCGCATTTCGGCCTTTCGCGATTTCACATGTCGCAAATTCTTGTTGCAAGTTTGAGAGGTTAGGGAACCCCGTTCCTTTGACTTTGCAGTCAGTAAAATGACGATCTGTCGTCATTTTTCCTATGGACCCAACGGTCCAGATATTGTCATGAATTCAACACTTCACGGGCCTTCCTTGTGCCTGATTCGGAATTTCGACATTTCACATTTCGCCGCTTCGGGACTCTTGTGATGAAGAGTCTCGTCACTTGACTCTTCCAACTCCTGGTATCCGAAGCTCCAAAATGGAGTCAGATCAATGGTCCACACTCTAGATGATTCAACAGTCCAGATCTCTTCGTGATTTCGCACATCGCGATATCAACATTCTTGACGTGAGAGTTCTTGACAACTCCACCTCCCGGTCTGCGAAACTTCGAAATGGAGTCAGCTCAACTTTTCGGCTTTTCGTGATTCACAAATTTGGGATTCCTGTCGTGAGAGTCCTTGACATTTCAACCTCCTGGTATCTGAACCTCTGGTATGGAGTCTTTGACATTTCGTGATTTCGTATTTCGCGAGTTCGGGTTTCGCGACTTCGAGACTCTTGTAGTAAGAGTTCTTGACATCTCCAACTCTCGGTATCCAAAATCCCAGTAGCTGAAACTACAAAATGTAGTCTGATAAATTCTTCGATCTTTCCTTTCGATCGCTATTGTTCTTCCTTGCCTTCCTGTCTATTGATTTTCCTTGTTTTCCTATTTTTCATCGTTGCTTTTGTTCTTGCCATCAATGACAAGCACACTCTTCTTGTAAACATGCCAACATAAACCTAGTTTCCTTTTTGTAGGGAATTACACAGGTGACTGTGGGGGTATACCATGATACCTAGGGAAGACATTGGATCATGCTTTGCAGATTATACCTAGAGGGTGTTTCCGTGTTCGACTTACACTTGCACCAGTAAGTTTCTCTAGTGTTGATTGGCATAACTGTTCTTCCTACTTTCTGATTGATTTATCTTTAGGGACTATTTAGTGGTGTGCTCTATGCTCCTTAGTTTTCCATAGAGAGTTAGTTATTCATTGATTTGGGTCTCTGAAATAAGGTGGTAGACCACCCACTCCACTAGTCATGAGAACTTTTGGGTCTTCCGCTTAGAAACATGGAGCCACCTCCTTATAGGCCTATATTTTTGTACCATTGATTTACCATAGTTAGTGTGTGAGACTTTTATGGACTTGAACATTATTTCAAGGGATGAACCTATGCATAAGGTATTCATGGCCAAAGTTACTGATGGTATCAACCAAGGAACCCCTTCGTAAGGGGATTCTTATGCTTTTCCTTTCTTTGGAAATGTTGGTATCCCTTTGATGGATACATTGTACATTCCTGGGTTGAATGTGGGACTACCAGTTTGGTTGGGTACCATTCCAAATGTCCCTAATTCTCTTGACGCTTCTCAGTTAAGCACCTTATGTCATGGGAATCATGTTGATGTTCCTTCGTCAACAAAGTCTTCTCCTCCTCCTTTTTCCTTCTTTGGTGAAAGTATAACTACTAGTAACCAGAAGTCTAAATGAAATAGAAAGAGGAAGAATTGGAAGAAGAAATCACCAACCTCTACGAGTCATGTTGGAGATAAATTGTTAACCTCTGCAATTCATGTTGAAGGAAAGAACCCAGCCTATGCAATTCATGTTGGGGGAAAAAGTCCAGTCACTTCTAGTCATAATGACAATAGGTCTGTAGCCTCTGCGATTCATGTTATGAACCAATCACGAACCTCTACAAATCAAGTTGGAGATGTGCAGCCAACCAATACAAGTCATGCTAGGGGAACGAACCTAGTCCCTGCGAGTCATACTGGAGTTCAACAACGAATCTCTACTAGTCATGTTGGATATTTTTCAACAACCTCTGCAAGTCATGTTGAGGACAAGAAACAAACCATTTCTATTCATGCTAGGGGCATTAATTCTTCTGAGAAACCTATATGGATAGAATGTAAGCCTAAGTTCCCCTGTAATATTTTCAAAGTAGATAACCTTACTCACATGTTCCCTAGAATTCCATAGGCATGAAGATCGTGTTCCATGTCTGCAAGCTCTTCTGATTCTGATTCTTCTTCGGGTTCCCCACAATATATTCATTCTTTGGTTGATGAATTGGGCATGCAGATCCAGTCTTCTCTTGATCCCACTCCTCTTTTGGGGGGTGATACACCTTCAAACCATGGTGTCTTGCAACCTATATTGGTTGAGGAAGTGGTCATGCCATTGCAATCTTCAGTTGATCCTACTCTTCTCTTAGAGAGTGTTGAGTCTACCAAATTGGTCACGTTGATGCAATATTCGACTGATCCAACTCTTCTCTTGGAGAGTTTCGATTAAACCAAAGTGTTCATGCTAATGCAATATTTGGTTGATCCCACTCTTATGATGGGGAGTGATGTGTCTATCGACTATGCTTTCAACATTTCCAGTTTCGTACTTTCAGAACAAGGGGGAATTATGCTCACTTCAAGCACACCCCCTCCAAGTCCTAGGATGGTTTCACTTGATTGGAATGACCTTGTTGAGACTTGTCTTCCTTCTTATGCATCCTTTCAAATAAGGGTTGAAGTTAATTAATTTTTTTCTTACCAATATATTGTGGATGAAGGAGCCTCTGCAAGAATTTTATCCTCCTCAGCTTGGGAATATTTGGGCTCTCCCGAGTTTGTTCCTACATCACATGAGTTGTTGGCTTCTGACAAATGTCCTAGTGAGTATTTGGGGATTATTCCTTAGTTTCCTATCTCATTAGGTGGGGATATTTTCCTTTTCGATGTTATAGTGGTGCAAGGTCCATTATATTTCAATATGCTTCTCGGGCTTGATTATGTATTTGCTATGAATGTTGTGGTGTCTACTCACTTCAGGGTGATGCATTTCCCTCACAATGGAAGAATTGTCACTATCGAACAATTGGAATCTAATAATCACCATCGTAATTCGATGTTAGTTCAGGATGACCCTTTATATCTTCCTAGTATTCGTGTAGACTATACCCCTCCACAGGTAAATTTATTTGTGTCTTATCCTCAGTGTTCAATTTCTCCCGAGAAGGAACTTGTTCACTCATGTTTTCCTTCTCGATACTTGGTCTCAACAATTGATCAGTTTGTTTATCCAATGGGGGCATGAGAGCCCTTGCTTCCCCCTCTTGGTCCAAGTGATCTTGAGATTCCTTTCAAGTATGATCTCCTTGTTTGTATATCCTCAAGCCCTTTTGCTTGTGATTCTTCATTGATAGACTCTACCAGTTCTAGCCAGAACCTCCATCATCATATGGAATATGGTCAGTTTGCTTCACCCTTTGGGATTGTCGGCCCTCCTCGTTCGCATGATTTCTCGGATATTGAATTTCCTTCGGATGAGGCTATCCTTGAAGACATTAATACAGATTGTATATCGTGGGAATACTTACACCATGGCCTGGTTTTTCTTCCTTTTTGGGAGACTTTCAGGTTGATTATCGAAGATACTCTTCGTCAGAGCCTATCAACGGGCTCTACTTGAAATAGTACTATACATGATTTGTAAGGCTATGTGGTTCCTTGTACCATATTGTACAATCCAAGATTGTTTTTTTCAAGTGTTTTATTGAGTAGCACCTCTTAGTTTCTGAAGTTTCTATCTATATTGGATTTATTAACTTCTAGATGAGTGTTATTGTCCTTATATGCAGGATTTTGGAGACATGTTTTGTTTGGAATTTGTTCATCATATTGATCCACTATGATAGGTATTAACCTCAAAAATGGCATATAGGTTAGATTTTTCCCTACTTTCATTTTTGTATTATCCATTTCTTAGTTCTTTTGGCCTTAGGATCGACCCCACTGAATTGAAACACTAACCTTCCTTGTTGATAAGTGTGACATACTTTATGTGGTAGAGCCTTCCTTCCATGGGAATCCTAGTTAGAGCCATGTTTTACATTTGGTGCCCATGATGAAGTACTTCATAGGCACGTGAGTCCTTTTTAGTCTTGATATGATTTTGTGTTGAAGTCTCACTCTTCTTCCTCATCGTTTTTTGACCTATACCTGAGGCACTCTCTAAGAGAATCTTTTGTTGTATTTCAAGCTCATCTAAACATTGAAAGAGACATATAACAAGAATTATTTATTCTTTTCGGTCTCATTCAGATTACTTAAGAAAAGGATCCCCCCTGGAGTCTTCTTTAATCCCTTTTCAAACTCTCTAAATTGAAAATTATTGTCGAGCGATCTTGTTTCCCTTCATGCTCCTCAAAGTGAAATTTGAAGGCACATCTGTTTAGTGATAGTTCACCACTTTTTTGGTCCAAATGGATATTTTTACAAAAAAGGTATTCCCTAGGAGCTATAGTTCACTAGAAGACTATTCTCAGGTGTAAGTTTAACTCTTTTCTAGGCCCAAGGGACTAAATTTGCGAAAAAGGGCCATTCTCCATGGTTTTGGTTTATCAATTTTTTGGGCCTTGGAGATTATTTATGAAAAAAGGAAGCCCCTTGGAGTTTTCTTCAAGCCCTTTTTAGACTCCATAAACAAGAAAACATCATTAAGTGACCTTGTTCCTTTCACACTCATTAATTGGTTTAGAAGGAATATTTATTTGACATAAGTTTAACCCTTTTTTCAGCCAATAGATTACCCAGGAAAAAGGTACGCCTTGAGAGACATGTCTCACCGGGAGATTCTCCTAAGTTATGTTTTATACTTTTCCAGGCTCGCGGGACTAAATTATAAAAAACGGGGTTGATTCCATAGTTAAGATATTTTCAGACTCCTTAAAATTGAAAATATAGTCGAGTGATCTTGTCTTTTTCACACGTTAAATTTGTTTTGAAGAGACATCCTTTCAGTATAAGTTAAACCCTTTTTTAGACCGACTAGACTAGGTACGAAAAATGAATACTATGGCCCTAGTGACCAAAAGATTTCTCCTTGGTATGATTTTATTCTTTTTTGGGTCCTCGAGACTAACATTATGAAAAAGATCACACTAGAGTCTTCTTTAGTGTTTTCTCACACTCTCTAAAAGTGAAAAACCACCGAGCTTACCTTCTATGGGATCGTAAAACTTCACATGGAAGGAGTCTTGTTGTGTCATGTTGTAATCACATTGCATGTCTCATCCTTGCATCTTTGTCCTAATTTAGGCTTCATGTTGCAATTACTGAACCTTTAGATCATTCCTTAGGTCCAAGCCTTGTAGCATTTTTTCCCTTGTGATCTGACACCTTCACCCATGGAGGGATTTTCCCAAGTGTCCTTACCTTGCACATGTATCCTTGCACTAAGAATCAGTATGCTCCATGTGCTTGGAACTATTTTTCTTTCCCATGACACTCATTCCTCCTTTGTAGCATAGCATTCTTTTATTCTTTTCAAGATCGTTAAATATGTGAAGAAAGACAAAAAAATAAAATATTCCAAAAAGAGGGGACGAGATATACATTCTCTTTTATCAACATCAAGATAGTTTCCCTTGGACAAAGCACATCCTTCCATTTTTTCTGAAAGCATTGGCATCTAGTATGAACTTAGGAAGTTGTTCTCGTTACATAGAGTTGTGTTCTCATTTGTTTGGTTACTCTTCCAAACATATGGAGAGTTTTTGGTGCCTCCTGTGTCACAGACTTATGTCAATAATATGATGCATGAGTCTCATCATTTTTTGTTACTTTCGTCCATGGGAAGTTTTCCAACCTAAATTGTTCATTTTGTAGTTAGTCTCTTGACCTTCATAAGTTGTTCATCCCAAGAATCCAATCAAGTTCTTATTCATAATCAACGAAGTTCAATACCTATTGTTCAAGTTCTTCCAGTCTTTCCATGACAATTTGTTAAAGACCTTAGGGTAGTGAGTCCTACATTCCTATTATACTCCTGCCTGATTTTTGAATACCTTGGAGATATTTCTTGAGTTATGAAGCTACCACCTCCAATTATAGGAATTGATGCTTCCTGAAGATGCATATTACATTGTATTTGTATCTCTTCAGATGATTTTGAGATGTATCTCCATTGTATATTATTCGTGGCTACAATATTTATAGACATTCTCATTTGTCTCGTAGTCGTGATTATGTTATATGACATGGATCTGCGGTGTACTTGATTGGAATCCATGCTTAGTTTATCTCAATAATGGGTATGCCCGCCTCAGAGAGAGTATCATTATTTTGCAGATGACATGCTCATGAATACTCATCTTGGGCTCACTCGACTCCATGCTTTCCCACTATATAAAGATGTTGTAATTTATTTTGGCTATCAATTGCTCTTATGACCTCACACATTAGAGGGCATACGCTATAGTCCAAAAATGCCACATCTATGCATCCAAGACATTGGTCCATCGATTTGCATCCTTTTCCAATCATATTGTTGAGGTTTCCTTCAAAAAACAACTTTTTGGATAATTTACGCACCCTGTTGCACTATCATCCAATGTACATATGCGTGTTGAATATTAATCTTCCCACAAACATACACATGCTTCATGTTAGTTAGCCCATGTTTACTCTCACAAAATGCAAAAAATATAAAATTGTTCGTATTTCAATGGAGTTTACTGGCTATGAAGGGTTTCCTAAGCATTTTACCCCCTGTATCCCTTCCCCAAACCGAATAACCATATTTTTCTCATATAAAAGGGGGTTTACGAGGATCGTTTGAAGACATGAACAAGAATACAAGAAAACTCTGCCAAAATCCTCTCCCTTTCATTTCCCAAGTTTTGCATCTTGCTCTAATTTTTATCCTCAACTTTCCCTTCCATCCATTCTCCCTATGCAACCCTTCCTTCTTCCCATGTTGGCATGTTGGTTGTGAGAATTCTATGTGGGAATGGTGCACTTGGGGTCATGACAAAGGATCCCAGACTTGGTTTGTGGAGTGTTTTCAAGAAGCAAAGTTCATAACCTTTCATCTTGTTTATGAATAAAAGAGATTATCTTTGTCCCAAAACTTTATGTGTATATGTTATTATCTATTTGATCATTTACATCTATATTTAGGATTTTAAGTGATTACTAGAGATTGTATGTGTTGTTGTGTTGTGTTCTTGGTCTATTGTAGGTCAGCTTTGGGACAAGATATGTGATCTAAGATGCAATAAAAAGTGGAAGAGGTCTACATCAACCGAAAGGATTCAAGGTGCTTTTCTTAACCTTCTCTCCACTCTCTCTTATCACTTAGTCTAGATTGTTTTGGGGTAGATTAGAGATAAGTCATTATTTTAGGTGGTTATCACTCTTCATGTTCCTTAGACCCAGTTTAGGGGGAATTTTCCCCATAGAACACACTTGAAGGAGTTTACATAACTCATTTATGCCACTTAGTTTGGATTTTATGCCCCCACACATAATTGTCAATATGTCCCTAAAAGACTTAAGGAGGCAAGTTGCAACTCACCATAAAAATCTAACCATGCCACTGATGGATGAATTTTGAGTTGCATTGGACTTCTAATACCATATTATAGCTAGGATACCCTCCCTTTGATTTTGTTTCATGGAAAATAGTTTTTTGGAGTATCTATAAAACTAGGCACAATGCAATTTCTGAACTAGGGATGGATTTTGAAGAACTCTTTGTTAGGAAATTATAGGTAGTGTGGTCACATGAGACTTGGAAAAATAGACTTAAGATAGCTTACATAACTCTTTTATGCCACTGAATTTGGATTTTATGTCCCCAGACCAAATTTCCAATATGTCCCTAAATGCCTTGAGGAGGAAAGTTGCAACTCGCTATAAAACTCTAACCGAGCTTCCAGTTGATGAACCATCAGTTGCGTTGGACTCTTGGCACTAGATTACAGCTAGGAGTACCCGTCCCTCATGATTCCTTTACATGGAAAATAAATTTTTGGAGGATATTTGGAACTAGAGTTTTTCTTAGTGAGGCACAATGCAATTTGTGATGTAAGGGTTAATTTTGAAGAACACTGTGTCGGGTGATTTTGGGTAGCGTGCTCACATGGGACTTGGCCAAAAAACACTTAAAAGAGCTTACAAAACTTAGTTATGCTGCTCAATTTATATTTTATTCCCCTAGACCAAATTGTTAATATGTGCCTGAATGGGCTAAGGATTTGAGCTGCAACTTGCCATAAAAATCTATTCGAGCTTCCAATGGAAGAATTGTCTATTGCATTGGACTCTTGAAACCATACTAAAGTTATAGGTACCCCTCTTCTGTGATTCCATTTCCCATAAGACATTTTTTTTATGATCTTTGAAGCTAGGGTTTTTCTCAATAAGGCACAATGAATTTTTTTAACTAGGGGTTGATTTTGAAGAACACTGTGTCGAGTGATTGTGGGTAGTATGGTCACGTGGGCCTTGAAAAACTCACTTTTGGGAGCCTACGAAACTCAATTATGTCACTCAGTTTGGATTTTATGCCCTCGAGACAACTTGTCAATATGTCCCTGAGTGGCTTGAGGAGGTGAGTTGCAACTCACCATAAAACTCTAAATGAGCCTACGATATATGAATCATCAGTTGCGTTGGACTCTTGACACCAGATTACAACTAGGGATGCCCCTCCCCTGTGATTTTTTTGCTCAAAAAATGGTTTGTTGGAGGATCTCTAGAACTAGGGTTTTTCTTAGTGAGGCATAGTGAAATTTATGAACTATGGGTTGATTTTCAAGAACAATTGCAGGAGCTTATGAAATTCAATTATGCTGCTCATTTTGGATTTTATTCCCTCAAACTAAATTGTCAATGCCCCTAAATGGCTTGAGGAGTTGAGTTGCACTCTTCCATAAAACTCTATATGGGGATCTGATGGATGAACCATAGCTTTATTTGGACTCCTGACACTGGATTACATCTATTTTTAAATATCCTCTTTTATTTTATTTCCCAGAAAATGGTTTGTTAGAGGATCTTTAGAACTAGGGTTTTTCTCACAGTGAGGCATGGTGCAATTTCTGAACTAGGGGTCGATTTTTAAGAACGTTGTTTCAGGATATTTTGGGTAGCGTGGTCATGTGAGCCTTACCCAAACAAACTTGTGGAAGCTTATGAAACTCAATTATGCTACCCAGTTTAGATTTTATGCCCACAGACCAAATTCTCAATATTTCCTAGAATGGCTTGAGGAGGCAAGTTACAACTTGCCATAAAACTATAACCGGGCCCTAGTTGGATGAACTGTTAGTTGCATTGGAATCCTATCACTAGATTACAACTAGGGGTAACCTTCCCTTGTGATTTTGTTGCTCGAAAAATGTTTTGTTGGAAGATCTCCATAATTAGGGTTTTTCTCAATGAGGCACAATGCAATTTCTTAACTAAGGGTTGATTTTGATGAAAATTTTGTCAGGCGATTGTGGGTAGTGTGGTCAGGTGGGCCTTAGTTGAACACACTTGCAGGGGCTTACAAAACTCATTTGTGTTGCTCAGTTTGGATTTTATGCGACTAGAGAAAATTTTCAATATGTCCCTGAATTGCTTGAGGAGCATAAATGCAACTCACCATAAAACTATAACTCGGCCTTAGATGGATGGAACATAAATTGTGTCAGATTCCTAACACCATATTACAACTAGGGTTACCCCTCCCCTACGATTCCATTTCCAAAAAAAATGGTTTGTTGGAGGATCTCTAGGTATAGGGTTTTGCTTAGTTTGGATTTTATGTCGTCAGACCAAATTTTCAATATGTCCCTAAATGGATTGATGAGGTGAGTTACATTTCACAATAAATATTTAACCAGGCCTCAGATAGATGAATCATTATTTTTTTTTTATTTGGATTACTGGATTACAACTAGGGGTACTCCTCCCCTATGATTTTGTTTCTTGAAAAATAGTTTGTTGGATAATATCCTAAACTATGTTTTTGCTCAGTGAAGCACAATGGAATTTATAAACTAGCGTTTGATTTTGAATAACACTATGTCGGGCAATTTTGGGTATCATGGTCATGTGGGAATTGGCCAAACACATTTGTGGGAGCTTATGAAACTCATTTATTCCGCTCATTTTGGATTTCATGTTGTCCGATCAAATTTTCAATATGTCCTCGAATGACTTGAGGATGTGAGAGCTTATGGAACACATTTATGCCTCTTAGTTTGGATTTTATGTTGTCTAACAAAATTATCAATATGTCCCTAAATTACTTGAGGATGTGAGTTGCAACTCGACATAAATATGTAATTGAGCCTCTGATGGATGAACCGTCGGATGAGTTAGACTCCTGAAAACATATTATATATATGGATGCACCTCCCCTGTGATTTTTTTCCCAGAGAAAGGTTTGTTGGAGGATATCTGGAACTAGAGTTTTGCTCAGTGAGAAATAATACAATTTCTGAACTAGGGGTCGATTTTTTATATCACAGTGTCGGGCGATTGTGGGTTGCATGGTTACTTAGGCCTTGGAAAAACACACTTATGAGATCCTACATAACTCAGTTATGTCACTCAGTTTCAATTATTCCCTTGGGACAAATTGTCAATATGTCCCTGAATGGATTGAGGAGGCGAGTTGAAACTTGACATTAAACTCCAACTAGGCATGTGATAGATGAACCATCAGTTTCCTTAGACTCAAAACAAATTACAACTAAGGGTAACCCTCCCCTGTAATTCTATTTCCCAAAAAATGGCTTGTTATAGGATCTATGGAACTAGGGTTTTTCTCAGTGAGGCACAATGCAATTTTTGAACTAGGGGTTGATTTTGAAGAACACTATGTCAAGTGATTGTCAATAGAATGTTCACATGGGATTTGGACAAACACACTTGCGGGAGATTATGGGATCTCCGAAAATAAGGTTTTGTTTAGTGAGCACAATGCAGTTTCATAACAAGGGGTTGATTTTGAAGAAGACTATGTTGCACGATTATGGTTAGCATGGTCACATGGGCCTTGGAGAAACATACTTGTGGGAGATTTTGGATCTCATTTTTTCCACTCATTTTAGATTTTATTCCCTTGGACCAAATTGTTAATATTTTCCTGAATGGCTTGAGGAGACGAGTTGCAACTCACAATAAAACTCTAACTAGGCCTTGGATGGACAAACCATCAGTTGTGCTAGAATCATGACACCATATTTTATCTAGGTGTACCCATCCCATGTGATTCCATTTCCCCAAAAATGGCTTTTTGGAGGATATTTGTAACTAGAGTTTTTCTCAATGAGGAATAATGCAATTTTTGAACTAGGGGTTGATTTTGAGGAACACTATGTCAGGTGATTATGGGAAGTGTGGTCACATGGACCTTGGCCAAAAATACTTCTTGGACATTATGAAACACATTTATGATGCTTAGTTTGGATTTTATTTCCCTGGAACAAATTTTCAATATGTCCCTAAATGGCTTGAGGAAGTGATTTGCAAGTCACCATAAAATTCTAACTCGGCCTTTGATGGATGAATAATTATTATGTTGGATTCCTAAAACCTGATTACAACTAGGGGTAGCCCTCTCCTATGATTATGTTGTTGGAATAATTGATTATGTGTTGTCATTGATGGCGACATGGGTAAAAAATGTACAGTAATCATAGAAAAAGGAAGATCACCTTGGGGCATAGGAATATCACCTTGGAGCAGAAGAAATTCATGATCATTGTTGATCATGATAGGATCAAAAAATTATCCTATGTTCTTAAAGCTCAGAAGAGATAGTGGGGAGATTCTACAAAGAATACACACAAAATATAGAGCATGGAAAGGATCAAGGGAATATCATAAGGGAGAGTGCATTACAAAAGTGATATCAAGATTGAAATCCCCACAGTAAACTACAAAAGAATCAAGGAAGAATCATTTCCGTTGATGTAGTTCTCGGGACAATCCTGAACCATCAGATCGCACAGAAGCCATATCATACAAAGAATAATCCCTTGTAAAGGATTGAATTACAAGAGTCGTTCATTCTTAGTTTGGGACAATCCAGGATCATTAGATCAAGGTGAAGTCAAAGGTTGGGAAGGATTAAATCTCAACTGTCGGATCTAGAGTAGTAGAAATATCGACCGTCGAATCAAAGGAAGAGATGGAAAATCCTTCCAAATGTCAATGATGAAGTGGAATTATAGGATAAGAGGGTCCAAATGCACAAAGTCCCAAAGAAAATAATGATTGATCGATATAAAGGTAAATCAACGGTTTGTGGGTTATTCAGATTGAGAAAGAGTGCATTAGATAAAGAAAAAATAGGTCTGAATTAGGACTAGACCAATGGTGGATATTAACTCGGGGTGATCCTGATTGATAAATTTGGAAGTAACACGTGACGAGTATTGATTTATGTTTGGAGGAAGGTATTTAGATTCCATAGGATAATAGTTGTTTTAACACTCCGAAATCATAGTATCAAAACAAAATATTACTCATCGATACCCTTTATTCGATGTCCAAAAAGGTCATAACATGTGGTGACTATTAATTGATGTTCGAACGAAAGTGTTCGGAGTCCAGTGGAGAAGAGTTGTTATAACACTCTAAAATTAGAGTATCAAAAAATAATATTCCATTCAATACCATATGTTCAGAGAAATGAAGAATGTGGAAGTGGGATTCCTCTGAAGACAAAGAATCAAAGAATATTACTTTTCAGCTAAGACAAGACATGTAGTAAGAAAAATATGACACGTGGCCCAATCAACAGATGACAAGTGTCAAGGTATAGTTGGCACATTTGGTATACAAAATTCACGAATCAAGGTGACATGTGGTAGCCACTCATCCAGTGCTATGTCAACAATGACGTTAGCAAGCCATGTCACTCCGAGATTACTAAATTCAGGAATATCTAAGATTATTTTATCAACTAATCACCAAAGGCCAAAATTGTGAAGTAACGCTAAATGTTGATCTACTTCGGGAGCATTCTCAACTATTGATCAAGCATAGTGGAAGAATAGAGTAAGCATGAAGAGTTAACTGATAACAAGCGGTCACCGTAGATTTATGACTTATTCGGTAGGTAAATCTCCAGAGGAATTGTCGTACTCCAAAATTCTAGTAACCCAAAGTCACGAATCACTGAATTCTTGGAGTAAACGAGAATCGTTCATATAAAGTATTGATTAATTCATGATCATCGATTTTTTTTAGCCTTCAGATAAGAAAGAATCATCCATTCAATAAGAGATTAACTCCATACCATCAAATCAAGATAAAAGATAAAGAGATCAACAGATAAGATTTCATCATAGTGAAAATTGCACAAGGATTAGACCAGACTATCAATCTAAGATCTTCGGGAGTAATGCTAGCCATTGGATTATCCAACATGAGATGTAATCACTCCAGAAGGTAACACTTTGAAATATATCTCTTCGACGATAACAAGAGTTTGGTAAAAGAGAAAAAAGTTTCGAAGGGCTGAAGATTGGATGACAAGGTTATATCGTTGGTCATGTGAGTGCTCAAGGTAAAAAAGGCACAACAACAACGCTAAGGATGATACTTATCAAGTAATCCCGTGGTTTGAGCCCACGGTCACAAAGAAAAGAATGGTTTGAAGGAAGCGCTTGTCTGCAGATATTAAAATCCAGAATAAGAAAATAATCAGTGAAGGATTAAAATGATGAACAATTTGGAAGGGATTTGAATTCGTTAAACTATTAATAATAATAATAATAATAGAAGTTATTATTTCTAATTTAAATGAAGAGGTGTCATGTTTCAAACAAAGAGACAAAACACTTCAAATCTCACACCAGATGGGAGACGATATAAGAAAGAAATAAACATGAAGAAGAAGTGTCTCTGCAATCTAGATCGGAAGATCAAAAGCAGAAGCAAAGTCCAAGAAGGAAATTTGAAGATACTTATGTAGTGAGGGTGTAAGGGAGGAGAAAGTAAGGATTGTTGGACCTTGACCAAGTTTTGGAGATCCTTGGTCATGTTTGACCTCTTTTGGGACTTCAACAAGCTAGTCAAAGGTGGAGGGCAAGTCGAAGAAAAGATTATGGGATCTCGACCCCTTTTTAGGGTTGTTTTTGGGATTAGGGTTTATGTAACAGGTATGGGATGTCGACCCATGGGTTTACCCATGTTTAGGCCCATTTTGTAATGTATAAATAGATAGATAGGCGATGTAAGAAAGGAGAAGATGCTAAGTTCTAGAATTCTATCTATGTGATTGCAAAGGCTTTGTGCATAGTGTATGTTGAGACTTGCAGAGCTAAGTGCAAGTGATTGTAAGAAGGCTTTGTGTTTAAACGTATCTCAGGGAAGGAGGATCTGGCGAGGTGCGCACAGATCTCATGTCCTATGTGAAGTGGGTTATGAGACTTTTTGCATGAAAGGAGATTGACAGAAGATAATAAAGAAGACGAAGAATTGGTGGATGTAGCCCCACACTGGGGTGAACCACGTATATCCTGTGTTATGGTTTCTTTGTGCATTCTAATTATTGTCTTGTGTATTTAATTTAATCTTAATTGTAGTAATGAATGTTTAAATGAATCTAGTATGATATATTAGTGCCTAAATGCTGTGAATAAATGCTAGATCTGATCGTTCTCCATATGCTAAGTGCTTAGATGTGTTAGATCTGATAGAATACTACGTTGTTCTGTGATTAGGGTTTGGATTTTCAATGTGAATAAGGGTTAATTACTGATGAATGTTAACTACTAAGTGATTTGTTAAGTGTTATAATCAGAGATTTGTGTCCCATCTAGGTTGCAGACATTTGAGTCCTACAACCACCCCTACCTCTACCTTGGGTGAGACTTCATCTTCTTCATAGGTGTCACCAAAAGGGCCGATAGTTAGTGTTTTTTTGATGCGTTGTTGAAGCATTGAACCCTGGGTCTACCCCTGTTCCAACAAATGGTTCTGTTGCTGGGACTTGAAATTATGATTGCTAGGAACTGAAGAAAAGAAATCTCTGTGCATAGATCTGTTCTTTAGTGTGCAATATTGACTTGCGAAGCTCTATGTTGAGAAGAGAACTTTGATATGAAGAAAAGAGGTAAGATATTGAATCTTTGTGCTCTGAGAAAGGTAAGATAAGTGAAATTGTTTTGTTTCGAAAGAATGGATCTAGACATGTTTGATAAATTTTGTCCCAGTCTGAAAACTAAGGCATAGTTAGAAGAAAGAAGATTTGATATGAATAGATATGATAGAAATAATGAAAGGTATGTTATCCCTATCCATATAAAGAATGTTTGGACTAAAAAATGGATGCATGATCCTAGAAATATTTTTTTGCAGGTTAGTTACTGTGATCTCGGTACGCAGTATAGGAATGTTTGGGGATCATTTAAGAGAAAGAGAGGAATAACCCATTGTTACAGTTGTAGAAGACCGGGACATCTTGCTAAGGAATGACCTGGTAGAAAACCTAGTTGTATTTGTTGTAAATCTATGGACCATGGAGTTTTGGATTGTCCTAGAATGATTTTTAAAGTTGAAAAGATGAATATGAAACAAGAAATCTATGGGACAGGCCAAGAATCTAGGGATATAATAGAACCCCAGAAAGAATCAAAGACTGAATTACTAGAGATGAAAGAAACCTTGAATGATCATAGATATATCAACTTATTAGAGTTATTAAAAGAGAAAGAGTAAATAGAAACAAGAATAGGAGACTTCGACATAGAATGTGTCCTAGATGAGGAAACACAGGTGAATATCATGACAGAAAGAACTTGGGAAATTTTGGGAAAGCCTACTATGGTTCCTTCATTAGGAGGAATAGGATTATTTAGAGGAAAGATGATAACCCTATGTGGAAGAATTACCCAGAGATCTATGCATGCTCATGGCACTTCGACAGAAGACTAATTTGAGATCGTTAAGTTTGTTGAGAACAATGCTCCATTTTCTATCTTGCTAGGGAAAACCTGGATTGAGAAAGATCAGATACAAAGGAAACAAGAAGAGGAGGATCTAGAAAAGAAAAAGCAAGAGCTAAGAGATTTCATGGCTAGGAGAATACCACACTTACTAGAAGAACAAGAGAACCAGTCGAAGCTACTAAAGACCAAAGATATGGATGTCAAAGTTGAAAGGACACAGGAAGACTAGAGACACCTGTCTATACAAGAGAGTAGAGCACCCACCCCAGAAATAAAATAAGTATTACACTCGAACCCTATGAAATACCGTCAACAACACGAAGTTACTATGCCAAGAGAAGATAAGAATCAAAATGGGAAGAGGAACCTAGTAACTCAGATTACAGGAAAAAATGATAGAAAGCTTAGTAAGAAGAAAGCTAAGTTAAAAAAATTACAAGAAGCACTAGAAAGAACTTTGCAGAAGAAAGGTTTCCATAACTCGAAATTCACCAAAATATCAATACAACACAAAATGGAACTTCCCCATGACGAAGAAATATGACCATTGGAGGCATTATGACCATTCAATCGATGCTCCTGAATGGTTAGGAAAGCAGTTATGGCATGAAAGTTTGGCATTGGACCGTTAGGACCGTGCCATAATGGATGGAATTACATTGAATAAGGCTTTGCGAACTGTTGAAAGAAACAATTACGACAATATATATTTATCCCATTGAGCATTACACCAAGAACACTTTTTCCAATTGTGATTATCCACACCTGCAGAGAACTAGTTGATTTCTCACAGTGATCATTGAGACCTCTCCATCCATTCTATTACATTGAGTATTGTTCGTCAACCTGAGATATCAGATCTCGAGTGTGCATGTCGAATGAAATTAGCGTAGCAGAAAAATCCATTGAAGAGATTCTAATAAACCTCATGGCTGAGAAGGTGATGTCCGTAGGCATCCAAGCCTTATCAATGCAAGGAGTGAAAGCCTCCTTGTTGACTGCTCGTGGATCTGGACCATCAAAAGCTACGACCGAGAAAAGAACCAAGAATCATGATGACTTGGCGAATGAGAAGATAAGTCCATCCATCCCATCTGACTACATCCCACCCTTGGCCGGTGTGGTGAGTCATGACAGTGTCCCGAGGGACTTTGACTACACAGTCATCACTGCATACCTCCCGAAGGGAATACAAGCAGTTAGACCGCAGTTGGAGAGGATTCCAACCTTGAAGATCAGTGACTATAACCTAGGAGACAAGAGATATGGCATGCTCGCACCTCACAGATATTTGACCAAGACCAAGGGAAAGAAATTGAATATCATCCCCCACCCATGGACTATGGACACCGCTAGGTACATTGTGTTAAACATGATGAAGATACCACATTTTGGAAGGCACCAGGAGGTTAACGCATGCGTTAAGCTCCTACTGTCATGCCTCCATGGTGGGTATCTATGGTTAGACCGACGCATCACCATCAATCTGGTGTTGATCCATAGGATCATCGGATTGAGCATGCAAGGACCAGACCCGCAAGGCTGCAGACTGTGCCCTGGCATAGAAGATAAAAGAAAATTACGACAATGTAGCGAAAGGGACGCGAGGCTACAAGGTAGCCTCCATTTAGAATGGTGCAATGCACCTTGCTTTCCAGTTGATTGCTAGTAAGCTAGCTCGAAAGAACAAACCCACGTAGGTCACAGGGTTTGTCATTGAACTTGCAAGAAAATGCGTGGAAGGACTACAGATGACCTGGGCCAGTTATCTAGTCAATTAGTTAGAACTGGATTGTCGCGAAGCTTAGGATTAGGGCTATGAATTCCATTTTAGTTGGCTACTGATCCTCATCGCATTCACTGCTTGGGAGATGCTGGAAGGTGCGACCTTCCTTGACATTGAGTCGTTTGAGCCATTAACTGCGAAGTTCACCACACTCTGGTATTTGAATGATATGGGGAAACAATGGCAGTCAAACGCAATATTCCATACCTACTACCTACAACTGAAGAGGGCTATTGAGTCTTTCCCTCGTATGACGCCGAACACCCTAGACAGTTTCAGTCCCCTTATGAATTTCTGCACAGATAGGCATTTTATTTATATTACTGTGCACGTAAACGAAAGTAAAGAAGAGCTTTAGTCCTTCTACAAGATCATAGAGGAGGACCTGGAATAAATCACTAAGGAATGGCCCGCAGAGTTCCTTATACCAGTTGACCAGAAAGAATTATCTAACCCCAACCTCATTGGAAGTCCGGTGGTTACTCGCAAACAGTATGATGCACCCAACAATAGCAGGAAGAAAAATAAGGAATATGTACAGGAAATACATAGCATGTCAGAAGATACTGCATCAGATTCACCTAGCATAGGAGGAGACAACAAAGTGGACAAAGAAGAGAAATAAGGGAAAGAAGACAAGCAGAAGCAAGGCGAAGTAACACCACCTAGGAAGCCCCTTGAAGAGGAAAAGACACCCAATAAAAGAAATGTTTCCCCCATGAAACCTACATCGCAGAAGAAGTCCAAAGCGAGTAAGTCGAAGCTACAGATTGTGCTCACGATCGATGACTTTGACTTTATTATCGCAGTTGTATATGATGCCTCAGAAGATATTTTGAAGAGAACTGAAGCCAAACAAGAAACCATGTATGTAATGATTGAAGCAGAGATAAGAGGTGTACAACAAGACCTTCACTCTAGTCATGTAGTGCCCACTGCACCCCTGCCACCAAAAGAACCAGAGTTGGGAGATGAGCCTACCCAAATCCACAGAATATATGACACAACCGAAGCTCACCTTCATCACGTGCAGGAAGAAAAAGAACAAGCCACAGTGTCCCTGAAGAAATCACAAGAGGAAATCATAGAGAAACGTTGAGTTGCACAACAGGAGAAGGATGACCTCCAAACCAATTTTGAAGAAAATAAAGTGCAAATCCAGCAGGAGAAAGAACAACTGCTTGTGGAGCAGGTTAGAGTTAAATAAGCAGTCAACATAGAACTTAGCTATGTTATAGGCTTGGAGAATATGGAAGAAGACCCGGTAGTAAATCAAGTCGTGAATCTTTCTAAATCCATTCAACAGCTTCAACAGAGGGTCGCAGAACTAGAGCTACAAACAGTGCCAAGAACTCCATAGAAAGTGCAAGGCCATAGAGAAGAAACTACCCGGAGCACAGTTGAAAGGATCAAATCATTAGCCATGGAATGTAAACAAATAAGAAGTCATAGTGCGCAGACTTATGAGCACTTTATCGAGGATCCTAAACTCAAGACATTGGAGTTGCAGCTCCAGGAAGAAAAGCAACAAGCAATAGTAGTACAAGCATAGTTGAAATTCCTGTTAGCATTTGAGAGGATGAAAAGATCCCAAGAACAACACACAACTCAGCAGCAGGTCCATGCCATACAAAGCAAAGTCATGGAAGTGACTCAGAAGCTCTAGCCTATCCAGGATGCATCTTGCCTACTTTTTGAGGAGATTGAAGGCCAAGGAGCAGAGCTAGAACAAGTAGTCACTTCAGTAGAACAACACTTAGAGGGACCAATGAATGAGGTAGTTATTCAAGACTTCTCCTAGTAGGAGGCCTTAGCGCAGCAACAGGTTGAAGCAACTCAAGCCAAGATGGAGGATTTTGGGGTAGCGTTACCCAGACTAGAGTGACTCGGGGTGAGTCACAGGTGAGTGTTGGGGGCCTGTTGGCCCTTGACCTAGTTTTGGATATATTTGGTCATGTTTGACCTATTTTGGGACTTCAACAGGCTGGTCAAAGGCAGAGCTCAAGTCGAAGAAAATATCATGGGATCTTGGCCCTTTTTTAGGTTAGTTTTTGGGATTAGGGTTTATGTAACGGGTATGGGATTCCGGCCCATGGGTTTACCCATGTTTAGGCCCATTTTTTAATGTATAAATAGATAGCTAGGCGATGTAAGAAAGGAGAAGATGCTAAGTTCTATAGTTATATCTATGTGGTTGCAAAGGCTTTGTGCATAGTGTATGTTGAGACTTGCAGAGCTAAATGCAAGTGATTCTGAGAAGGTTTTGTGCTTAAACCTAGCTCGGGGAAGGAGGATCTGGCGAGGTGCACACATATCTCTTGTCCTATGCGGAGTGGGTTCTAAGGATTTGTGCATGCAAGGAGATTGACAAAAGATAATAAAGAAGACAAAGAGTTGGTGGACATAGCCCCACACTGGGGTGAACCATGTATATCTCGTGTTATGGTTTCTTTGTGCATTCTGGTTATTATCTTGTGTATGTAATTTAAGCTTAAGTGCAATAATGAATGTTTATATGAATCTAGTATGATAGATTAGTTCTTGAATGCTGTGAATAAATGATAGATTTGATCTTTTTCCATATTCTAAGTGCTTAGATGTGTTAGATCTAGTAGAATATTGTTTTGTTTTGTGATTACGGTGTGAAACTACGATGTGAATAAGGGTTAATTACTGATGAATGTTAAATGCTAAGTGCTTTTTTAAGTGGTATAATCAAAGATCTGTGTCCCAGCTAGGTTGCAGACATTTGAGTCCTGCAACTACCCTTGCATCTACCTCGGGTGAGACCTCATCCACTTCGCAGGTGTTATCGAAAGGGCCGGTAGTTAGGGTTTTGTTGGTGCGTTGAACCCCGGGTCTACCCCTATTCCAACAAGTATTCATATTCTTTCCTAATTAATTAGTGAAATCAAGGGATTTGGTGCTTCATAGGGTTGGTGACCTAGAAATAAGGGAGTTAGTGCGTCCTAGGGTTGGTGCCCTAAAAATAACGGATTTGGTGCTTCCTAGGGTTGGCTCCCTAAAACAAGGGATTTGGTGTTTCCCAGGGTTGGTTCCCTGAAGAAGGGGATTTGTGTCTCCAAGAGTTGGTGCTCTAAAGAGGATTGGTGTCCTTCACAATCATAGATTATTCTTTATAAACTTTGTAATTCTTGATTTATATAATTGATGCTTTAAATACAAGTCCATTGATGATCTATTGTGATAATTAAAATAACAAAGTAATTGTTAATGGTGTAAAAAGGTAATATTGATTAACTACCCCTCTCAGTATTTCCAACAATTGGTATCAGAGTGAGTGCCTTCATCACAGTGTAATCACTAGAAGGTATATCCTGAAAGAAATGGATCAACAAGAGAAAAATCTTTGTTGGAAGCCCTACACGATTTCTTTATTTGAACGACAAATGCCACTTTATGTCGCTACCTTCACCTCATCTTGTAAATATTATCATTTGGAGATGATTACTGGATTATAAAAGATGTTCATTAATTCTTTAAAATTTGTGTTTTCGTTTTGTTTCATGTTTGATTCATGACTGAAAGCATGAATCAAACATGAAAACTTATTTTCGTATTATATTCCTATTCAAAGCATTCTTTTGAAGGGTCATTGTTCTTGTATCCATTCTATATGTAACACTTGAATGACTTACCTTTTGAATGTTTTGAATGTTGATATGATTTATATATACTTAGTTGGTTCTCATTTGAATTATGATTTATTTTTTTATATATTTAAACCCTTTGAAAATCCACTATGGTCATGCTAGTCATGAGAATTATTGCACAAATATCATACCCTGTACTTAAGCCTTTTGTTGGCAGAGTAAATTAATAAGATTTTCATTATGGTTTGAGGGTTTTTGTCATGCTCTGTATGTGAGGTTTTCATTACCAGGAGTGCTCAATCCTCAATAACCAAACCCTCGATGTTCATACTATGATTTCACAGGGGTCTCTCTTGGTTTGTTTCCATTTTATCCACTCGGATTTGTTCCTTTTACTCCTGCCATCTAAACCCATAACTATCTTGACTTGCCCCTATTATAGTCCAGTCATATTTTTAATGGCTCCTGTTATCTGAATAGAGATGAATGGATCTCAATCATTTCTATCTCATGATGATGAAGTCAAAGATTTAAAAGGTCAGGGCTGGGATCCCTTCATCAAAAGGTTTGAAGGGTATAACCTTCGTGTGGTTAAGGAATTTTCATAGACGTTTGATGGGTATAGGGAGAAAATAGGAGATATCCAATTAGAGGGCACTGAGGAGTTTTTCAGTGAATCCATAGGACTTCCATCCACCAGCGAGAAGTGGTTCAAGAACTCAAAAATCAAATAAATTTGTTCATAACCTCTAGGAAAATCGATTGCTGCGATAAAGGTATCCCTATTTCTTTGATTAAGCGTAGGTGGCATGGTCTGCTATTGATCCTTAAATAGTTTGTGACCTGTGAGGGTCATCATGGTCTAGTTTTTCTCTATCATATATGGTTTCTTATGCACTTCATAGGTTTTCATTTGAATGTGACTTTCTATTTGCTGAGAAGCCTGTACAAGATGTCTAAAAGGTATAAAACACAGAGCCTCAATCTAGTGTTTTCCACCATGACTTGATCAAAATGTTGTTAACTCACCACTTGACAACCATAGGTGATTTTTGGGATGGATTTTTAGCGAGAAATGGTTTTGTTTCTACCATTCCTGTAGAAGGCCCTAATTCGAGTGAACCATTGGCAAAAAAAACAATTTCACATTCCAAATAATGAGCCTGATACAAACCCTTTGTACAAGTTAATGCCCATTCAATCCCCACATGAGAAATAGGCTATTAGTTTTGATTTGAATGAACCTCATGTGCCTAAATTGGATACCGTCCATAACGCCACTGTGAAACCCTGTGTCGACGAATCTCGCAAACATTCAAAACAAACACACACAGCGTCAGGGTTTCGGAATAAAAGAGCTATTCAAATGATTTCGACAAAGTTAAGAAATCGAACTAAACCTCATTTGAGCTCGATTGACCCAATCGAGGTCAATGAGCCTTCAAATCCCGAAATTGAAGAGTTCCTGGCTGAAGAAGATCCGGATTGTCAAAGATCTGACCCTGCTCAATTGTATGACTTTGTTAATAATATTCCACCGTGTATCGAGGGAAAGGATGGGTGCACTGGAATTAGGCTTGGTCAAGGGAACATAACAAGTAGTATTGATACAACCAGACTTGACTGTACACTTCGCCAACATATCATCCCTCCTGTGCAATGTGAGGTTTCCCTACATTTGATTGAACGATACTATACTGATATTCCCATCCTCCAAGATCAGATTAAAACAATCACAACTAACAGTGAATTACTGAGAAATGAAAATCATGACCTCAGAGCAAACGAGAAGAGACAAGATAAACGTCTTAAGAAGACAGGTAACATTGTGATAAAAAACACAGACAATGTTAATGCCATAATCAATTCCGAGTTGTTCTGATTCATGTTTAGTCGTTGGTTGAAATGGTAAAATGGTTTTTCCCTCTTATTACATTCATGTTATCTTTTTGAATCAAATTGGTTTAAAATTAGATTTCTTTTGCCAAGATAAGACTAGCTACAGAATCGAAAGATTATGTAGCCAAGTCATTTTTAAATAAAAAAAATAGTAATTAATTGTTCATAAATTATCTAACTTGCTCCCGTTTCATTTTCAGGACATGGTAGATCTTGATGTTGATTTTCTGAGGTGGAACATGTTCGATTTAGATGATTAGTATCTCTTTCATGTTTATTTTGTAAATAAGAAAAACTTTTATTAATTTTTGAAAAGAAACAATTCAGTTATGAGTGGTTGTAGGCCCTCCATTTTTGTAATATTTTGATCTTATGAGATCTTATCCTATCTTAGGGGTTAGGAAGATGAGATCTCAAAACACTTTAAATACTCTGGGTTTTGTAAGTGAAAGGCATCCTGGCCTAGAACCAATTATGGACAAATGATTTTCAGGACTTAATGAAATAGCGTACAAGATTTTGGCTTTAGTCCATTATGAATGTTGTTTCATTGATGTTTTGTTTTATTTAATCTTGGGATATTAATATGTTGTGTAGATTTAGTCTAAATGACATGTTATGTTCCATGATATTCATGCTATAGATGTCATTCATGATTTGTTGTTCCAGATGTTGTGACTGTGATCATTGTATCAATTCTAATATCATGATTTTTCTTTGATCTTTAGTTGATGAATGAAATGAATGTATTACACAAATATTTCTCTGACTGTAATCATTTGCAATTATAAGATCACAGAATTAATATGTGTTCCCTATTTTGTTCTTAAATCTTGGCTGCCAATACATTCTTTGAATTTACTCAGGAAATTTTCAGTATAAGCCTATTGCAGATTTATTTCAGAGGTGAGGCAGTTGGATGCTCTTGGTTCGTACATAAGCACAGACACATTCAATGAATTAATAACATGTTATCTTCACTTGTTTCTAGTTTCTGTCATTTTACGTATTAGTGAAACAGGAGAATCTCAAATTGGCTTTAACCCTATGTGCATCTTCGTTTCACAATTTAGTTAATTCAAAGTTCATAGGATTTATAATTAGAAAACAAAAAATATAAAAAAATGTGCTTTCTTTATTTGCTTCTCAAAAACAATTATCTTTACATTGATTTCATAAGTTTCCATTAAAAATTGCAACCTGCAAATTCTATTCATAAGTGATATTTTCATGCTTTCTTTCTCTGCTTAAATACATTTATAATAATTACATTAGAGTATATGTATATATTATAGTTTTAAAATTAGTTAGTTTATTCCCTTTATTTATTTTAGGACTTTATATTGGATAACAGAGCCATTAAACCCGTCAAAATAGGTTACACCAAATGGCTTGGGTTATTTAGACAACCTCGGACTAGACCTGTTCTTCCAGTTGACGACTTGTCAATTTTTCTCGTCAACAAATGGCACTAGAAGGAGGACATGATTTCAATTGATGACACTTGGAAGTCATGGTTGTACCTAGACCTCAACACCCATTGCCAAAACACCCGGAGAAATGGTTTCCTAAATTTGATCTAGATTCTAAACAATCTATTGAAGATCACATAAAGAAGTTTATGTTGGCCATTATACTCTGAAGTGTAGAGCATGAAGACGTAGTATGCAGACTATTTCCTTATATATTCAAGGGCAATGCCTCCACGTGGTATTTTTCCCAACAACCCCAAATCATTGTCTCCTGGGACAAGTTTGAAACCTGTTTCTTAGAGAATTTTGGAGATGATAAATCTCCTAAAGTCTTGGTTATGGAGCTCTCCATCCTAAAGATGAACCCTAAAGAGAAAGTAAAATATTTTAACCAGATATTTCTTACGTTAAAAAATTGAATTCCCACATATTTAATGCCCGCCAAAAGTCTAATTGTTTCATATTACACCAAAGATCTACACAACAAAATAGAAATTTGGGTCAAAAGGTCTAAGAAGAATACACTTTTGGAGGCCTTTGAGGAGGCAAGCCAAATCGAAAAGGATATATTAAGCTTAAAAGATAATCTCAACAGTGAAGCTGAAACAACTTCATCCTCTAAAAAGAAAACAGAAATCCTTGCTAGGCCTCCCCAAGCCAAAAGTCAATCTGAAACTTTAGACTTAGAAATCTTGTAGAAAGATTTCCAAAAACTATCAAATCAAGTCATGGACTTTAAGAGATCAGCCGAGAAGGCATCCTCAAGAAAAGGAATTTTTAAGCCTCATTTCAGAAAATCTTTTCCTCCCAATCGACCAAATTCGACCACTGAAGGTCTCAACTTTGAAAGCTTGCAGTACGCTTTGCAAACTATTCTGGAAGCACATGATAATATTTCTTTTTTCCCTCCTGAAATTTCTAAAGACGTAGTTGAGGAAGAAGCACCGGAAGAAGAAGATTCAACTGAAGTTGTCCACCCTTACAACACAAGAAGCAAAACATAGAGAAAACCTTCTTCTGAAGTGAATAATAATGTGCCTCCAAAACAATCGAAACAAGATAAAATAAAACAGAGTTTAGCAACCCCAGTTTTAGAATATGACTTGATTGAAGATCTAAAAAAACTAAGGGCTAATATTTTTGTTTTCAAGATTTGAAATTTCCTCTTATTCTGCAGAAAATGCTTCAAAGTATCGCAAAAAATAGTAAGAACAACGATCCTAGCAGCAATAAAACTATAGAAATAAGTTCTAAAACAACCAAAAAGATCCCTACTAAAACAACATCTGAACCTCTGGATAAAAGGGACCTTGCTGAAAAAATTGTACCAAATGTAGATAAAATTGTTTTAGGGACAGCGACAAAAAATTAGTAGAATTATGATGTTAACACTTGTAAAATTGTCCCGCCATTTTTGTTAACTTTCGAAATTTTTAATAGAAATGTACATAATTGCATGGTTGATTCTGGCACATCATCAAATATAATGCCTTTATCTGTGTGTAAAAAATTTAACGCAGAAGTTCAACCTTATGATCTTAAAATCATTCATCTTGATCGGACGAATGTTAAGGTAATCGATGAACTTAAGAATGTTTTAGTTAGGTTATCTTCTAATCCTAAGGTTAACCAAATTATTGACATTATTGTGGTTGACATCACTGAAGCATATGGTTGTTTTTTAAGCAGGGACTGGTCCGAACAACTGCATGGTTATTTTTCCACAGATTGGTCTCATCTGTGGTTATCGAATAATAAACACCCAAATAAAATTAGGATAAATCATGGATGCTATCTCAAGCACACTATGATGGATCTAAATGATGCAAAAGAACCATTTACTGCGTCTACTAATTCATTTGAAATGTAGGAAATGAGAACCTTCTTTGGTAACTTCATGACCGAAATTTCCCCTTTCATTGATCCTGGGAAACAATCAGAACTTATGGCCTATAATCAGTCATCAAATTCACCAAGTGTGTCAAACACTGCCAATGAAGCTCAAATCTAGTCATTGTACTTTAACAAATCCAAATACAAAGAAGGAGCTGGTGCAGAATGTGTACTCATAGATCCTACAGGTAATAAAACTTGCATTGCCTGTCAATTAGATTTCGAGTGCACTAGTAACACCGTTGAATATGAATCACTTTTACAAGGGCTTAGGAAATCTCTAGATATGGACGTACGAAATTTAATTTTATTCAATGATTCGAAAATCGTGGTCAGGCAGGTAAGAAACTCCATACATTGCTTGTCACCACATCTGAAAAGTTACCAAACTGAGGTATGGAGTTTAATGCAAAAATTCTCAGCATTTAACATAAATTCCATTCCTAGACTAAGTAATTTGGAGGCTGATATATTGGATAATGTTGCTTCTAAACTATTTCCCGCATAAGGTCTTTCTCGTAATGCATTTTTGATCAAATTGTTGTTCAAGATGTCGATCCCAAAAAACATCACCAATTGGAGAGTGTTCGATGATGAATAGCAAATCATCATCTTCCTGCATATGGAGGACACCTTCCAAGGTGCATTCATTGATGAGGGCACTCATGATGAAAACCTCCACAACTTCATGGTAATATCAGATCCTAGATCTTCTGAATCAACGCCTGATATGGTAAACTCTTTTCCCAGATCCGTTGTAAGACTAGAGAGGTTTTATGACTTGCATGATAAGTTTAGAGGGTCAGTTAATTTTAAAATGAACAATTCTTCTTTGACTTATGAGACAGTAAATTTAGGGGCTAAGGAAAATCCTTAGGATATTAATTTGGGAACAGGATGCTCCAAGCAAGAATGGTCTTCCTTTATTAAATTGTTTAAAGAATTTAAAGACATTTTTTCCTGGAAATATGATGATTTGAAAACATTTGACCCTAATATAATACAACATGTCATCCCCATGAAACCACAAACTCAGCCTTTTCAGCAAAAATTAAGAAATATGCACCCCAAATTAGAACCCACTGTCAAGAAAGAACTGAATAAACTACTAAATGCAAAGATAATTTTCCCAGTGAGACACATACAATGGGTGTCTAATCTAGTTCATGTAAGGAAGAAAAGCGGTGAAATTCAACTCTGTGTCAACTTTTGTAACTTGAACTGAGGGTCTGATAAAGACAACTATCCCGTTCCTCCAATGGAACAAATCCTTCAACATGTATCTGGTTTAGAAATACTATCTCTGCTAGATAGTTTTTCAGGATATAAGTAGGTCCTCATGTCTCCCCCAAATCAGCTCAAGACCACTTTCCATACCCCATGGGGGACTTATGCCTATAGGAATATGCCTTTTGGACTCATAAATGTTGGGGCCACTTTCCAGAGAGCAATGGACATTGCCTTTTGTGGTCTTGTAAATCAATTAGTAGTGGTCTATCTTGATGATGTTACCATTTTTTCTAAAAACAAGAAAGATCACTTGTCTCACCTTAGGGATATCCTAGAATGATGTCGCAAGTATGACATATCTCTCAACCCTAAGAAATCAGTCTTTACGGTAGAGCAAGGAAAATTACTTGGGTTCATAGTGTCCAAAGACGGAATGATTATTGACCTGGAAAGAACCCAAGCTATTGCTAAACTCTCCCCTCCCTCTTCCAAAAAATCCATGCAATCCTTTTTAGGAAAAATTAACTTTGTCAGAAGATTTGTCCCAAGTTTCTCAGAAATGGTAAGGCCTTTACAAAATTTAATTAAAAAGGATGTTCAATATCATTGGGGACCTCAAGAAATTCAAGCTTTCAATTCTATTAGAAAAGCAATAGTAGAAGCTCCTTCCTTGATAAGCCCCGATTTTTCCCAAGATTTCACTCTTTATACTTTCGCCTCTGATCAATCTTATGCTATTGTGTTGACACAAAAGAATGTTGAAAGAAATGAAATACCCATTTCTTTCATAATCTCAGCCTTCAAAGGGGCAGAGCTAAATTACCCAGCTGTGAATCAACAAGCATATACTGTTTTTAAAGAAGTGAAACACTTTCGGTCATACCTACTGAAATCCAGAACTAAAGTCATTGTTCCTTACCTGGCTGTGAGAAATTTGTTGGTACAAAAGGAATTGGGTGAAAAACAGGAAAACTGGATGACATCGTTACAAGAATATGACCTCAAAATAACCCCTGCACAAAGTTTTAGAGGTCAAGGCATGTGTAAACTAGTCACTGATTCGGTTAAAGAACATGAAAGTCAAATTAACACTCTAACTGTAAATCAACACAATGGAAAACAAATTAGTTTATCACAAGTTGTTGCTAATTCTTGGTATGATGATATCAAATTTTATTTAACACATGGATCTTCTCCTCTTTATCTTGATCCTAAAAAAAGAAGAACACTAAGACTAAAATTTGCATCTTTCCAATTAATAAACAATGTATTGTTTCGAAAGAATTTCGATGGTGTTCTTATGCATTGTTTGGAAAAGGATGAAGTAGGGAAAGTACTGTATGAACTTCATGAAGGTGAGGTTGGTGGTTATTTTGGTGGAGACACCACTACTCACAAAGTTTTGAGAGGCGGATAGTATTGGCCCATGTTATTTAAAGACGCTCATGCGCTGTTTCGTAAATGCATAATCTGTAAAAAGGTTGTTGGGCGAGTAAAAAAGGTAGCATTCCCTTTCCAGCCTGTTAATTTAGATTCACCTTTTCAGCAGTGGGGTCTTGACATCATAGGACCGATTAACCCTTCTTCATCACAACAGCACAAATATATCATTACAACAACGGATTATTTTACCAGATGGTCTGAAGTTGCACCTTTAAAAGTGGTAAACATGAATCAGGTAGTATCTTTCCTTAATTCGAATATAATTACTAGACTTGGCATTTACGAATGTTTAGTCTTTGATAATGCGTATTATTTCTCATCCCTAGATATGAATGTGTTCGCTTTAGAAAAATGGATTAAATTGAAATATTCTTCCAGCTACTACCCTCAAGGAAATGGCCTAGCAGAATCAACAAAAATTTTTTGATCAAGATTACCAAGAGGATAGTTTTTGAAAATCACAAGAACTGGCACAACATGCTATTTAATGCACTCTGGGTCGATAGAGTGACACCAAAAACCTCTTTTGGTAATTCCTCTTTCTTTATCGTCTATGGGAGAGAAGCAATCCTACCTCCTCATGTTTTACTTCCATCTCTGCAATTATCACAGAAAGTCCAAGAAGAGGATTGTCCTCCTCTAGAAAGTCAAATTAATGCCTTGTTAAAACTGGAGGAAGTGAGAGCACAAACGAAGAAGAACTTGGATCAGCATCAACAGATTGTAAAAAGATGGTTTGATTCAAACTCCTCTTCAGATAGAAACTTCGAGGTAGGAGACTTGGTTCTCAAATGGGATAAACCCCACGAGGGAAAATAGGAACACACCAAGTTCCAGAATCTTTGACCTTGGGACCATTTGTGATCTCTGAAAAAATGGGTCCCAGCTCTTTCTGTCTACAAAATTTAGAGGGACATCCAGACACTTTTCCAGTGAATGGACAAGCTCTCAAGAGGTATTTTTCGATGATTGTGATAAGAAATGGTTGGGGGAATTTGATGTATTTGAAAATTTCAGTTACCAAGAAATTAAAATTTAAAAAGGGGAAAGAAACAGTGCAAAAGGGTTCAATATGGTTGTAATAAATTTATGTTCCGATTAATGGAGATATTTTTTGTTCCTTCCACAAGTTATATTTCTAATTTTATTTTCATGTAGCAATAAATACCTTGTGGTATTTGTTAAAGGTTAATTTATGTTTTGAATTAGTATTATGTTGTTGTGCACTATGTGGGCGGACGCTTGGTTTTTTGGGGATTGATTGCAGAAACTAGGGTGACTGCATTATGCCCACTAGCCATCACCAAAGAATGTCCCCCTTACTCATCATTGTGTCCTTGAATCCCAGAAAGTGGATGGTGCCCACAATCCATCACCATAATATCTCCCCCTTAATCCTCATCATTGTGTCATGGTTGTATTGAGAAGATTAATACAAATCTATGAAGGTATGTGTCAATGCCCTTTTGAGAAATTCTAAACTTCCAACAACATGCTTGAAAAGGTATTAAAATATGAGCATGTGGCAAGTTGTTAATTCTTCCTGAATGTTGGTACTCGATGGTAAGTCTTGAGTAGTGGAATTTTTTTTTAATCTTTTGCATACCTTATCGGAATTGCGACGCCATTTTTTATTATATCTCTACCAACATACGTTGATATATCGACCAACGTAGCTCAATATTTTGACCAACATAGATTATCTTTCGATGTACATTTGTTGTTCTTGTGACATATGGATCGATGTGTATAGGACAATTACGTCGATATTTTGACCAATCACTATTACATATAGGCTAAAAAATTGATGAACTATTACGATGATTGTGATAAAATCAATTTTTTTGTCGATTTTTTTTTTTACAACGAAATTTTACTTTTTTTTTTTTAAATTAGTCCCGATAATGTCGGATTCCCGATGTGTTCTAAGGTCATCGTAAGTACGACACCCAGTTACGACACTTTAATATAGCCATTTGTAGGTCAACATAACGGTCATTGACTTCGAAATGGTCAACCTTAATTTAGGGTTATAGTCATCGGAATTCCGATGATGACGAATCTATAAATTAGTTAATTCGAACCGAATTTCAACTAATTTGTTATAGTTGTGACATCTTTTATGTGTTATAGCTCTGCTAATTTTTTTTTTTTTGTGAAGGTTTTCTTTTTTATTAAGAGATTGAACTGATATTTGATCTACAGAGCTTAGTTTTGTGATCATTGTTCAAGGCATGCAAGAGCATTTTAGACTTTGAAGGTTAGTTAAATATTTTTTTTCTTTTGTCTCCTTTAATATTTTATAACCTTATATGTTTATGTAGATTTTATGTCGTCTGTGAACATGCTAATTTTTCCATGCTTATATGTGACTTGATCTCTTTCCCTAGTTCTATTATGTCGTTTGATTATGTTACTTGGTT
>ML776723.1:739571-750588 GCA_009831015.1 Picea engelmannii
ATATGTCTCCCATGCATTTCAAGTTATGAGGAAGCATGATCGCAATAAGGATGAACCTAGCCTATATCACAAGTATGGTACATATAGGGGAGGTTGTGGTGCCATCATCTCATTGATTATTAACCCCGAGGGCCATTTTTCTTAGTAGTTGATTGCAATCCATCTCATGTGTAAATACACCAAGGAATAATTCAACCTAGATGCCCAATTTGTCACTAAATTATGTGTGCATGGAACTAAATTGAAATGGTTTAAGTTATTAATAGATGAAGTCTTTCAGGCATGTGATAATCCCCACACATAATCCACCTAATTCATCTTTGGCTATCCATTGGTTGCTTTTGGGATGTGGAAATGGAATCCCCTGTATGGAAGATAACTTCATCCCATGCCCAATCAACAAATTCTTTCATTGCAATTTGATGCTTGGAAGAGTTGGAAGGACACTAAGAATTTTGCATTCAATGAGGCCACTTTCAACAAATGGTATGACTAGATGATTAGAGTTACTAAACCCATTTTGTGAATCCCATAGGTGCTACAAGTGAATAAATTTTGGTTTGGTATGAACATGGACAATACATTTATGCAACCATGAGGGACTAATGTTGATAAATTCCATGCCATTTCTTTGCCCTATTACTTGATAGAATCATCTTTTGATAATTTCCATGCCATTTCTTTGCCCCATTTCCAATTGCAACAACCAATCCATCTCTGCCTTTGTTGAAGCTTGAGCCAACCAATGATTTTCTCCAGGATCTTGTAGAATTCGGCAACCGAAATGGGTTGGTCAGTGTTGAAGAAACCTTCAGTGCCTTTTATGAACTTGAGAAAAATAGTGCCTCTCCTCTTTTCAACAAATGTTTTTTTTTTTTTAAATATTCAGGTCCGTCGGTCTTCCGACTACTACAGGTCGAACTTTCGACGGGAAACACTCCCAACAAAGCGTCGAAACTACAACATGCTCATCAGTCGCATTAGTGGGATAGCGTCGGAATATTCATTGGTAGACTGATGGACATTGTTGGTAGTTTTCCGGTTGCCCTTTGAAATTAAATTTTTAAAGGCTATCAGTCGTCAGACGTTAGAGGAGTCGTAATATCGACGATAGTCCAATGTCAGAAAAACCATGGGATATTTTCTGATGCCTGTTGAGCCCTCATAAGTGGCGATTGAGAGACGTAAAATGTCGAGGTATGACAATAAGGCATCGAATTTTTTTTCCATTTATAGTAGTGACCTCTATACATATTTTTCTTTTTTCTTTTTGATTTTGGTTCTTTTGATTTTGCTTGTTTTCACTGCTTTTTGAGTAAATTTGTGTCTGTATCGCCATTTAGTTCATGAAAGGAAATCATAATGTCTCATCATGAAGCAACAGTCAAGGTCATTTCAAAGTATCAGTGATGTAAATTGTTGAAATTCAGAATAGCAAAAGAAGCTTCATGTTCAGAAAAATCTTCTCGGTTTCACTTTATAATCATGGGAGGATACGATCATCATTATAGATCTTCACATTGTCCCTTTTTTTAAAGAAAACAACTCAAGTATGCCTTCTTGTCCTCAAAAAGTTATTCTTATCAGAAAACAAAATTCAGATCATGATGAAGGTGGTCAAGTGAAAAATTAAAGTTTGAAAATATCAAAGTTTTCAGAATCTGAAATTTTCAGCATCACCCCTCTCTCCTGAAGATCATAAATTTACGTCAAATTGTAAATAACTCCTAGAGAGATGTGGGAAGTTTCTATAAACCCACCAAGATAATGAACAGGTCTTCAAGCAGTGGGTAAATGCATGCATGATGCCAAGATAACTTCATCGGGGTACTGAACAGGCCTGTTGGCAGCGAAGCAATGTCAGGTTCAAGAAAATTATCAGGTATAAATTTTGATAGTAATTGTGAAATGTCCTTCATATTGAATTGATAATTCTTGGACAAGGTAGAGGTGTCAGAGTGGGTTAATTGACATCCCTATTGAGGCTATGGATGCCTGTTAGCAGTAGCGGCCCTATCAAGAATATCGAATTCATTGGCCTAAATATCGTCTCTCTCATAATTAAAACTTGTCACCAAATTGCATTTGGACAGAAATACATTTGACACTAGACTGTGAGATGTTTTTGAGCTTTATTGGGATGTTTGACTTGCTATCGACTGTTCTTTAATTTTCAACCATTATGATCTGTCCTAACATGAAATATCTGGTAATGCAGAGATAATTGCTTCACCCAGTAAGTCGCCACTGTTGGAAGCCCTACACAATTTTTCTATTTGAACGACAAATGACACTTTTTGTAGCTGCCTTCACCTCATCTTGTAAATATTATCATTTGGAGATGATTACTAGATTATAAAAGATGTTCATTAATTATTTGAAATTTGCGTTTTCGTTTTGTTTCATGTTTGATTCATGACTGAAAGCATGAATCAAACATGAAAACTTAGTTTTGTATTATATTACTATTCAAAGCATTCTTTTGAAGGGTCATTGTGCTTGTATCCATTCTATATCTAACACTTAAATGACTTACCTTTTGAATGTTTTGAATGTTGATATGATTTCTATATACTTAGTTGGTTTGCATTTGAATTATGATTTTTTTTTGTATATTTAAACCCTTTGCAAATCAACTATGGTCATTCTAGTCATGAGAATTATTGCACAAATATTGTACCCTGTACTTAATCCTTTTGCTGGCAGAGTAAATTAAGAAGCTTTTCATTATGGTTTGAGGGTTTTTGTCATGCTCTGTACGTGAGGTTTTCATTACCATGAGTAACCAAACCCTCAATGTTCATACAATGATTGTGAAGGGGTTTCACTTGGTTTGTTTCCATTTTATCCACTTAGATTTGTTCCTTTTACTCCTGCCATCTAAACCCAGAGCTATCTTGACTCGCCCCTGTTACAGTCCATTCATATTTTTAATGGCTCATGTTGTCCGAATAGATTCGAATGGCTCTCAAGCATTGCTATATCATGATGATGCAGTCGAAGATTTAAAAGGTCAGGGCTGGGGTGCCTCCATCAAAAGGTTCAAAGGGTATAACCTTTGTGTGGCTAAGGAATTTGCACAGACGTTTGATGGGTATAGGGTGAAAATTGGAGATATCCAGTTAGAGGTCATTGAGGATTTTTTAAATGAAGCCATAGGGCTTCCATCCACTAGCAAGAAGTGTTTCAAGAACTCAAAAATCGAAGAAGTGCCATGGAGCCTCTTCATAACCTCTAGAAAAATTGATTGTTGCGAGAAAGGTATCCCTATTTCTTTGATTAAGTGTAGGTGGCATGGTTTGCTATGAATCCTTAAACAGTTTGTGACCTCTGAGGGTCGTTATGGTCTATTTTTTCTCTATCATATATGGTTTCTTACGCATTTCACAGGTTTTCATTTGAATCTACCTTTCTATTTGCTGAGAATCTTGTACAAGATGTCTAAAAGGTACAAAAAACAGAGCCTTGACTCTAGTCTTTTACACCACCGCTTGAAAAAAATGTTGTTAACTCACCACTTGACAACCATAGGTGATTGTTGGGATGGATTTTTAGCGATAAATGGTTTTGTTTCTACCATTCCTGTAGAAGGCCTTAATTCAGGTGAACCATTGGTGAAAAACAATTTGACATTCCGAATAATGAGCCTGATACAAACCCTTTGGACAAGGTAATGCCCAGTCAATCCCCACATCAGAAACAAGATTTTAGTTTTGAGTTTAATGAAACTCTTGTGCCTAAATTGGATACCGGCCATAACGCCACTATCAAACCCTATATCGACGAATCTCGCAAACAGTCAAAACAAACACACACAACGTTAGGGTTTCAAAATAAAAGAGTCGGTAGGCTGATTTCGAGAAAGTTAAGAAATTGAACTAAACCTATTTTGAGCTCGATCGACCCGATCGATGTCAATGAGGCTTCAGATCCCGAAATTGAAGAGTTCCTGGTTGAAGAAGATCCAGATTGTCAAAGATCTGACCCTGCTCAATTGTATGACTTTGTTCATAATATTCTACTGTGTCTTGAGGGAATGGATGGGTTCACTGGCATTAGGATTGGTCAAGGGAACGTAACAGGTAATATTGATACAACCAAACTTGACTTTACACTTCACCAACATATCGTCCTTCCTATGCAATGTGAGGTTTGCCTACATTGGATTGAACGATACTATACTGATATTCCCATCCTCCAAGCTCGGATTAAAACACTCACATCTCACAACAAATTACTAAGAAAAGAAAATCGTGAGCTCAGAGAAAATGAGGAGAGACAAGCTAAACATCTTAAGAAGACAGGTAACATTGTGATAAAAAATGCAGACAATGTTAATGGCATAATCAATTCGGAGCTATTATGATCCATGTTTAGTCGTTGGTTGAAATGGTCAAATGGTTTTTCCCTCTTATTACATTCATGTTATCTTTTTTAATCAAATCGGTTTAAAATTAGATTTCTTTTGCCAAGATAAGACTGGGTACATAATCTTTCGATTCTGTAGCCAAGTCATTTTTAAATTAAAAAATTAGTAATTAGTTGTTAATAAATTATCTAAATTGTTCTTGTTTCATTTTTAGGACATGGTAGATCTTGATGCTAATTTTCTGAGGTGGAACATGTTCGATTTAGATGATTTGTATCTCTTTCCTGTTTATTTTGTAAATAAGAAATACTTTTATTAATTTTTGAAAAGAAACAATTTAGTTATGAGTGGTTGTAGGCCCTCCATTTTTGTAATATTTTGATCTTATGAGATCTTATCCTATCTTAGGGGATAGGAATATGAGATCTCAAAACACTTTAAATACTCTGTGTTTTATAAGTGAAAGGCATCCTGGCCTAGAACCAATTATGGATGAATGATTTTCAGGACTTAATGGAACAACGTACAACATTTCGGCTTTAGTCCATTGTGAATGTTGTTTCATTGATGTTTTGTTTTCTTTAATCTTGGGATATTAATATGTTGTGTATCTTTAGTCTAAATGACATGTTATGTTCCATGATATTCATACTATAGATTCCATTCATGATTTGTTGTTCCAGATGTTGTGACTGTGATCATTGTATCAATTCTAATATCAGGATTTTTCTTTGATGTTTAGTTGTTGAATGAAATGAATTTATTACACAAAGATTTCTCTGACTGTAATCATTTGCAATTATAAGATCACAGAATTAATATGTGTTCCCTATTTTGTCCTTAAATCCCTGCTACCAATACATTCTTTGAATTTATTCAGGAAAATTTCAGTATAAGCCTATTGCAGATTTCTTTCACATGTGGGGCAGCTGGATGCTCTTGGTTCGTATAGAAGCACGAACACATTTAACGAATTAATAACAAGTTAGCTTCACTTGCTTCTAATTTCTGTCATTTTACGTTTTAGTGAAACAGGAGAATCTCAAATTGGCTTTGACCATTTGGCTTTGACCATCTGTGCATATTCGTTTCACAATTTAGTTAATTCAAGTTTTATAGGATTTATAATTAGAAAACAAAAAATATAAAAATGTTCTTTCTTTATCTGCTTCTCAAAAACAATTATCTTTACATTGATTTTGTAATTTTCCATTAAAACTGGCAACCTATAAATTATGTTCATAAGTGATATTTTTATGCTTTCTTTCTCTGCTTAAATACATTTATAATAATTATATTAGAGTATATGTATATATTATAGTTTTAACATTAATTATTTTATTCCCTTTCTTTATTTTAGATTGGCTAACGGAGCCATTAAACCCGTCAGAACAAGTTACACCAAATAGCTTGGGTTATTTAGACAACCCCAGACCAGACCTGTTCTTCTAGTTGATGGCTTCAATAGTCTTCCAACTTTTTCCCGTCAACAGTCTTCCAACAAAGCACCATTGTTTAAAGGACATGATTATGCTCTCTGGAAAATAATAATGAAAATCTACCTATTGGCACTTGGTTTTGATGTTTGCAAATCTTTAAAATATGGTTACACTGCATTAGCTACTCCACCCACAGATATTGTAGGAAAGAAGATTTGCAATGTCAGCTCAAGATAAGTCAATGTCATTCTAGGAGGATTAATAAATCATATGTTTGTGAAAGCAATGCATTGTAAGTCAGCTAAGAATATATGGGACAAACTAGAGGTTATATATGAAGGAGATAACAAAGTCAAGGAATTCAAACTACAAACCTACAAAGATCAGTTTGAAAATTTGAAAATGAAAGAAGAAGACAACATTGTTGAATACCTTCATATAGTATATGAGGTAGTTAATTCATTCAGAGTAGCAGGAGAAGAACTCTCAAACAAACATATTGTACAAAAGATCTTAAGGTACTTACCTATGAGGTATGATGCCAAGATTTCTACAATTGAAGATAGAGAAGAACTTGACAAACTCATTATAGATGAGATCCATGGAATTCTTATTGCATATGAGACAAGGATAGGGAAGGGAAAGCCATCAAAAGGAGAAACAACCTTTAAGGCATCTAAAACAAAGAAGAAGCAGGAGAAAACAACCAATGAATATTTATCAGATATATTTGATGAAGAAGTTGCCAACTTCATGAAGAAGCTCAAGAGAGGGAATGGGAAATACAAAGGAAAGTTTCCTCTAAAATGTTTCAACTGTGGAAAAATAGGACGCTTTTCCAATAAATGTCCCTATCCTAAGCAGAAGGAAAGTGATGATGAAAGAACGTTCAAAGATCAGAAGAAGAGAAAAAACAAAGATAAAAAGATGTTCTGCAAGAAGAAGAAATTTGTATTTACCTAAGAAGATAGTAGCTCATCTAAATAAAGTGAAGAAGAGGAGCCAAAGCTTCTATTTATGGGAATGAAAACTCAAGATGATAATCATTCGAAAGATGAAAAAGAAGTGAACCTTGAGGAATATGTATCTGTGCAATTGAAGAACTAAGAAAATCTAAATAGAAAAACAAGTTACTAAGGGAACAACTTCTAAAATTTGAAGAAGCTATAAAATCAAGATAAAATGAGGTTTCCAAAACCATTAGTGATCTATAGAAATTGATTATTGAGTTAAAAACCCAACTTGAAGAAACCAAAAGAAAAGAAGAAATCTTGAATAAGGAACTCAATGAAAAACAATAAACATGTAGGATATTGGAAGATGAAATAATTCAACTAAAAGGGAAACTAGAAAAAGAAGACATTCAGTCTAAGTTTGAAAACGTCTCAAAAATCCCTAACAACATTCTTAGCAGCCAAAGATCATCAAATGATAAGACGGGACTAGGATATGATCCCTCTACAGAACAGAAAAATGAGAGACAACCAATCAACTATGCAAATTCTCTTAAGAACTCCATAAGAAGAGAATAAAATAAGGCAAGGACAATACCATTGAAGACTATCCCAAATAAATAGAAATTTTCACTCCCTACTAAAGAAAAAAATGACAAAAAGAATAGAATCATCAGAAAGAATCCCTCTAACAAAAATCAATATATTTTCCTTGGATATTGTTATTCCTGCAATAATTTTGGACATAAAGTAGTACATTGTAAAGCTTATATAAAGTACAATCCAAGAAATGTGCAAAGAGATGAAAACAATAAGAATACTGCAGAAAGAAGAAATTATAACTCATTCTCTCCCTTACAAGACTTCAATATTGAATGCCAAAAATGCAACAGTTATGGTCATAAGGCTAGTGAATGTAGATTGCCAAAATTTTCCATGAAGGAAAGTATCTCCAACATTAAGGAAAATTATAATAAGATATGGAGAAGAAAAGCTAAAGTACAAAGGAAGAAAAATGATGAAGATATTGCACCTGGAATTGATAAAATTCACAATAAGAGAATGATGGGTGACGTGTCTGATAAGGTATATGAAAATAAGATTTATGAATATAAAGTGGATCAAGCTCAATAAAACAAAACTCCTAAAGAAAAATTTAACACAATTTCATAACTTGATAATATCCTGCAAATAAATTATCCATTTCCCAACAAATGTAAAATGAAAAAAGAAAATTCTCAAGAAAAGGATACAGAATCTTTTGTTGCACAAAACAATGATAATGATGATGAAATTTCAATAGGAGATCAACCAGAAGAATTGAGTGATGATGATCTTGGAAATTTGCAAACACTATTTTGATGATCTACTAAATCTCTCCTGAGGGAATGGGAAATAAGAAAGGAAGGAGGAGTTAGGAAAGACTTAAGGATGTTTTCATTGATACCCCAATGAATATTGAAGCACATAAGAATGAAGAGGATATTGGGTTACAAATGAATAATTATATAACTAGAATCATTGAAAGAAGCATGGTTTGATGGTATAACTCTATTTTGAAGGATCTAACATGGTGTGTTGCAGATCTTAATCTACCAAGGAACAATGTTGGTTATGTATTCTCTCAGTTGAATGGTTTCTGAAGAAGATCTATCATGGTACATGGCTGGTACATATGAGAGCCCCATTAATATATCTTATAATAAATTCATATCATGCATGATATGATACTTGTTTGAGAAACTTGTTGATGATCCTGATATATGCTTGGATCACTTTCAACACATATTCTTGACATATCTTTTGCTTCATAGTTGATGCATGAGATAGTATGTATGATTGGCATACACTTGATGTATGGTGTGGAATGCGTTTAGATGGTTGATGCATGGATAGGTCCAAGGATAATTATAGAAAGAGAAGATAATTCTTGAGAAATTGATCTATGTTCTAGTTGAGCAGTAGTATTTGAAGTGGAAGCATATTGTAGTGGTAGCATATTATTCATCTTGAAGAGAAGATAGAGGGAGACATACTCACATGGGGAGTTATTCTTATTCCCATGATTGGTTGCAGCAGCATGATTCCATGTAGAAAGATGATTGACATCCATGCCAAGAACATTGCCTCAGTGTAATATCCCTTGTCCAAAGGCAGAGAGATTCATAGACAAGGGAGAATAACCTCAGAGGGAGTTTCACCCTAAAAGGAGTAAGGAAACATCCCTTTTTGTCATTTATTTCAAAGGGAGAGAAAATAAGTAAAACAAATTGAATTCCAAAATTTAAATATGAGATCATTGATAGGGGGAGAAAAGGTACAAACTCATTTGTTTTACATATATGTTTCCCTCAATGCCAAGGGGGGATGGTGTTGGCATTATTGATTGTTTGTTGTCATTGATGACAACATGAGTCAAACATGTAAAGTAATTAGAGAAACAAGAAGATCACCTTGGGGCAAAGGAATACCACCTTGGGGTAGAAGCAATTCATGATCATTGTTGATCACGATAGGATCAACAGATGATTCTATGTTACTAAAGAGCATGAGAGATAGTGGGGATATTCTAAAAATAATACACAGACATAATGAGAGCATGGAAAGGATGAAGGAAAGCTCAAGAGGGAGAGTGCATTATAAAATTGCTATCGAGATTGAAATCCCCACAGTAAACTCCAAAAGAATCAAGGAAGAATCGTGTTTGTTGATGTAGTTCTCGAGACAAACTTGGACTATCATATCATGCAGAAGCCAAAGCCTACATAGAAGAATCCCTTGTAAATGATTGAGTTACAGGAATCGTTCATTCTCAGTTTGGTAAAATCCAGGATTGTTAGATCGAGGTGAAGTCATAGGTTGGGAAGGATTAAATCTTAATCGTCAGATCTGAAGAAGCAACAATATCAACCATCAGATTGGAGGAGGAGCTAGAAAATCTCACCAATCATTGAAGGCGAAGTGGAAGGATAGGATAAGCGGGGACAAAGGAACAAATTCCCGAAGAAAATAATGATCAATCCATAGCAAGGTAAATCAATGGTTTGTGGGTTATTCAGATCGTGAAAGAGCGCATTAGATAAAGACAAAGTAGGCCTGAAGAAGGACTAGACCAATGATAGAGATTAAATCGGGGTGATCCTGATTGATGAATTTGGAAGTAAAATGTGAAAACTATTGATTTATGTCCGAAGGAAGGTATTCAAAGTCCATTGGAGAAGATTTTTTTTAACACTTCGAAATTGGAATATCGAAACATAATATTCCTCATCAATACCCTTTATTCGATGTCTAGAAAGGTTGTAACATGTGGCAACTATTAATTGATGTTAAGAGGAAAGTGTTCATAGTCTAGTGGATAAGATTTGTTATAACACTCTAAAATCAGAGTATCAAAAAAGAATATTCCATTCGATACCATCCATTCGATGAGGTGAAGAATGTGGAAGTGGAATTCCTCCAAAGACAAAGAATCGAAGAATATTCCTTTTGATCTAGGACGAGACATGTAGTAATACAAATATGACATGTGGCCCACTGAAAAAATGATAAGTGTCAAGGTATAGTTGGTACATTTTGTATATGAAAGTCATGAATCAAGGTAACATGTGGCATCCACTCGGCTAGTGCCACATCAACAAGCCACGTTACTCCGAGATTACTAACTTTGGGGATATCTAATATTATTTTATCAAGTAATCGTCGAAGGCTGAAATCGTGAAGTGACACTAAATGTCGATATACTTTGGGATAATTCTCAACCATTGATCAAGCATATTTGAATAATAGAGTAAGCATGAAGAGTTAACTTATAGCAAGCGGTCACCGCAGCTTTATGACTTATTTTGTAGGTAAACCTCTAGAGGAATTGTTCTACTCCATAATTCTAGTAACCCAAAGTCCCAGAGTGAACAAGAACCATTCATATCAACTCATGATTAATTCATGATTGTCAATTTTGTTTTAGCCTCCAGATAAGCAAGAATCATCCATTCAACAAGAGATTAAATCCACACCACCAAATAAAGATCAAAGAGAAAGAGATCAATGGATAAGATCTCATCACACTGCAAATTTCACAATGATTAGACTAGACTGTCGATCTGATAAATTCGAGAGTAATTCTATCCATTGGATTAGCTAGCATGAGCAGAAGGTAACACTATGAAATATATCTCTTCGATGATAACAATAGCTTGGTAAAAGAGAAAAACATTATGAAGATTCAAAGCCCTAATGACAAGGTTATGTCATTG
>ML776723.1:757478-777622 GCA_009831015.1 Picea engelmannii
TACATTCAGTTAGTAATATTAACATTTAATATAATAAGTTAAATTTCAATCTAAAGCCAACCCTAGATTTATTTCTTACTACCAATTTATAAACCTCTTTAAAACAAACCATTAGAAACCCTAGACCTATATACATTGTCAATCACTTGTGATATATTAATTATTATTACCAATTATCTTTAGATTACTAGGTTATAAATTAAAAACACTAAAAAACGAATACTACAAACCCTAGAACTTTATACCTAATTAGAGATAATGTTAAATTAATAATCATCGCTAATCATGATTGGCCAAACAATTTTAAAAACTTTTTAACAAAGCATTAGAAACCCTAGACCTTTATACATTGTTAGACATATCAACACTTAGAAATCACTTATGTTATTTTAATTATTATTACTAATTATCATTAGATTATTATGTTATAAACAAAAACATTAGATTATTAGGTTTTAAACAAAAACACTACAAAACAAATACTACAAGAACCCTAGAACTCTATATCTAAAAGATCACTCACGATATATTAATAATTATCACTTGTCATCTTAATTTATTAATTCCTTAATCTCCATCAATAATTAAAATGTAAAACAATATAATATTAAGTAATATAATATACTTAAAACCTAAAACACTTCAAATTATTTATATCTATTAAAAACTTTAATTATTTATATGATTCACTATTAGAAGTCACGTTTAAATTTATTAATAATTAATTTTGTATTTAATTAGCTCCGAATTAGGGTTACATTTAGCCGACATAGTTATCCTATTTATTGTCCTGCGTATACACTATTAATAACTAAGATCAGCTAGCTCTCTAATTGACGATTAGTCTTGATGATGAATCCCGATCAGGATTCGAAACGTCGATGACAAAATGACATCAACTGTGGATTCTCTGGCAAATGATTTTGAAATTCTTCACCACGGAAATCTGAAAACAATAAACTATCTCTTCTAACCTACGAAAGAAAGAAACTATCTTTAATCTATGAAACACTCAAATGTAATGTTGGTGGTTGTGTGAATGCCTTCGTTGGTGACAGATGATATCTTGATGACACTTGACAACAAAGGACAATTCCAATGGTATAAACTCAACACTAATCTCAATGGAAAAATGAAAGGTATGTATTAAACAATCCAACAAAAATTTAGCCATGACAAAAGTAATGTTAAATACCCTGCATATTCATGTATAAACCATTAACATCATAATGGCATCATCATTATCTAACTAAGGAATTTAATTGCATTTTAATCTATGAAAGGAAATTGCATAAAGGAAAACTATGCTATGTCTATTCTAAGCATTCAAGCTATGATGAATTAAAAACATAAAGTAAACTATGATATCAAGAAGTAAATTGACAATTACATTAACCAATAACAAAGCAAATGAAATCTATCTAAAACTGAAGTAAGAAAACTATAACTAAGAACATGAATTAAATCTATCCATCCATCAGCATCCCTGTCAGAGAAAACCCAAATTAAAACTATGTTCTATTCTAATTAAAAATCTATTCTAAACTTGACTGTAAAATTGTAAAAGAAAGCAAGATTTAACATTTAACTGCATATGAGGGTTAGTAAAGAGAGAGAGACTTTTTAATTGTACACAGAATTAGTAAAGATACTTGCAAGCATGTTCCTAGTCTATCAAATCAACACATACTATCACATATCATCATCTAACCTGCAAAAGAGAAGTAAAACAATGAGCTACATCAAACTAATTAATTAAATAAAAACATGTACAAACAGGAAATAAGAAAGAGCAATTTATATTATGAAATGCGTAAATAAACATAAGAACAATCACCAGACTATTGGTGCCCCCCCCCCAAGCAAGTCGTGGCTACCTTCTACAAGCACGCCACAAACTTCAACATGCCGAATTCACCATGAAAGTTAAAAATGCAATTCTAGCACTATTCTGGCAATGTGAAAAATAAAAAACAGAGTACAACGAGTTTATCTCCAATCTGATGGATTTTCTACTTGCTTAACAATCTAACGACCATCCTGGTAGTATTTATAGGTTTACAAACCAAGTGGTTGACCACAGGAGGGTCGAAACACCTCTAAATTCGGAAAAATACAATAAATGTGGCCATAACTAACAAAACAGAGGAAGCCAATAATTGCCCTCTTTGGACAACTGAAATCGAGTTGTCTTAAGCTGAGTAGTTGGAGGGGGAAATGATAAACAAAACTCACATGCTCGATTTTTCCATCACTGGCCGCCAATACTAGAACCCCCAACTCGCCTTGCATTTTTGTGCAGTACTAGGTGTTGGAACAAGTGTTGGATTAGGTACTAGAACGAGTGTTGGATCAAGTGTCGGATCAAGAAACATGGTGTGTTTTTCCCTATAACAACAAAAAAACATGAATTAACTATTGGAAGCATAAAAAAATGATAAATTAAACTTGATTTAATTATAAAACACAAATTACACATACCTTATGCCGATTATACCATTTTATCATAAAATTCTTCAAAAAACTCCTTTGAAAGATGAAAAACGCATATGTACATATGGAAAAAAGTGTATAGTAACGTCATGAAAATGATCATATCTCGAGCCCAACAATAATCAAGAAAGAAACATGAAGAAGAAGTGTCTCTATAGTCCATATTAGAAGATCAAAAGCAGAAGCAGATTCCAAGAAGGAAAGCTAAAGATACTTATGAAGTGAGGGTGGAAGGGAGGAGCAAGGAAGGATTCATATCTTTTACTAAGTAAAGTGTGAAATCAAGGGATTTGGTGCTTCCTAGGTTTGGTGCCCTAAAAATAAGGGAGTTGGTGCTTCCTAGGTTTGGTGCCCTAAAAATAAGGGAGTTGGTGCTTCCTAGGGTTGGTTCCCTAAATAAAGGGATTTGGTTCTTCCTAGGGTTGGTTCCCTGAAGAAGTGGATTTGTGTCTCCAAGAGTTGGTGCTCTAAAGAGGATTGGTGTCCTTCACAATCACGGATTATTCTTCATAAACTTTGTAATTCTTGATTTATATAATTGATGTTTTAAATACAAATCTGTTGATGATCTATTGTGATAATTAAAATAACAAAGTAATTTTTAATGGTTTAAAAAGGTAATAATGATTCACCCCCCTTCTTAGTATTTCCAACATATGTTTCCTAGAAAATGGTTTGTTGGAGGATGTACAAAACTAGGATTTTCCTCAGCAAGGCACCAAGAAATTTATGAACTAGGGGCTGATTTTGAAGAACATTGTGTCGAGTGATTGTGTATAGCATTGTAACGTGGAACTTTTACAAACACAATTGTAGGAGCTTATAGAATTGAGTTCTTCCACTCAATTTATATTTTATGCCACTGGACCAAATTTCCAATATGTCCTTGAATGGCTTGAGGAGGTGAGTTGCAACTCACCATAAAATTTTAAATGGGCCTTAGATGGATGAAATATCAATTGAGTTGAACTCAAGGCACCAGATTATAGCTAGTGTTACCCCTCCCCTATGATTCCCTTTCCCAAAACTGATATGTTGGAGGATCTCTAAAAATAGGGTTTTACTTCGTGAGACACGACACAAGTTTTGAATTAGGGATCGATTTTGAAGAACATTGTGTCAGGAATTTATGGGTAGGATGGTCACCTGGTCTTTGGGAAAAAACAATTGCGAGAGATTACATAACTCATTTATGCCATTCGGTTTGGATTTTATACCCCTGAACCAAATTGTCGATATGTCCCTAAATGGCTTGAGGAGGCGTGTTGCAACTTACCATAAAACTCTAACTAGGTCTCAGATGGAAAAATTGTCAGTTGCATTGGAGTCAAAGAACTGTATTGCAACTAGGGGTACCCATCCCCTGTGATTTCGTTAAGTGGAGAATGGTTTGTTGGAGGATCTCTAGAACTAGGGTTTTTCTTAGTGAGGCATAATGCAATTTCTAAACCAACGCTTAATTTTTGAGAACATTGTGTCGAATGATAGTGGGTATTGTGCCCATGTAGGATTTGACGAAAAAGACTTGTGACATCTTATGAAACTCAATTATTACTCTTTGTTTGTATTTTATGCCCCCAGACAAAATTGTCAATATGTCCCTAAATGGCTTGAGGTGGTGAGACGTAACTCACCATAAAACTCTAATCGAGCCTCTGATGGATGAAACGTTAGTTGAGTTGGACTCTTGACACTAGATTATAGCTATGGTTACCCCTCCTTTGTAATTTTGTTTCCTGGAAAATAGTTTTTTGGAGGACATCCAGAACTAGGGTTTTTCTTAGTGAAGCACTATGCAATTTTTGAACTAGGGGATGATTTTGAATAACACTGTGTCGGGCAATTGTGGGTAGCATGGTCACATGGGCCTAAACTAAACACACTTATGGGAGCTTACAAAATAGAGTTATGCCTCTTATTTTGGATTTTAAGGCCCTAGAACAAATTTCAAATATGTCCTTGAATGGCTTGAGGAGGTGAGTTGCAAGTCCCCATAAAACTCTAATCGAGCCTCTGATGAATGAACCATCAGTTATGTTGGACTCCTGAAATTGGATTATAGCTAGGGATACCCCTCCCCTATCATTGTATTTCCCAAAAAATGGTTTGTTGGAGGATATTTGGAAATAGGGTTTTTCTTGGTGAGGCGCAATGCAATTTTTGAACGAGGGGTCGATTTTGAAGAACACTATGTTGGAGGATTTTTGGTAGCCTGTTCAGTGGTCCTTGAGAAAAAAAACTTGGAAGATCTTACGAAACTTATTTATGGTGCTCATTTTAGATTTTATGCCCCTAGAATAAATTGTCAATATGTTCATGAATGACTTGAAGAGATGAGTTGCAACTTTCCATAAAATTTATCGGGCCACTGATGGATGAGTCATTAGTTGCGTTGGCCTCCAGACACTATATTTTAGATATGGGTACCCCTCCCCTGTGATTCCATTACACAAAAAATGGTTTGATGGAGGATATCCAGAACTATGATTTTGTTGAGAGAGGCATACTGCAATTTCTGAACTAAGGATCGATTTTGAATAACTTATGTCAGGAGATTGTGGGTAGCATGGAAATGTGGGTCTTGTTCAAAAAAAATTGTGGGATCTTGAAAAACTCAATTATGCCACTCAATTTTAATTTTATGCCCTTAGACCAAATTGTCAATATGTCTTTGAATGGCTTGAGGATGCGAGTTAAAACTCACCATGAAACTCTAAATGGGCCTTTGATGGAGGAACTATTAGTTGCGTTGGAATCTTGACACCATATTACAACTAGCAATACTTCTCTCCTACGATTCTATTTCCCATAAAATTATTTTTTGGAGAATCTATGAAACTAGGTTTTTGCTAAGTGAGGCCCACTACAATTTCTAAACTAGGGGTTGATTTTGATGAACACCTTGTCAGACGATTGTGGGTAGCATGGTCATGTGGGCCTTTGCCGAAAGTATTTGCAAGAGCTTACAAAACTTAGTTACACCGCTTATTTTTTACTTTATTCCACCAAACCAAATTGTCAATATGTCTCTGAATGGATTGAGGAGGTGAGTTGCAACTCGCCATAAATCTCTAATCGGGACTCAGATGGAAAAAAATTTAGTTGCGTTGGAATATTGACACCATATTACAACTAGATATGCCCCTCCCATGTGATTTTGATTCCCAAAAAATGGTTTGTTGGAGGATCTCTAGAACTAGGGTTTTGCTAAGTGAGGCAAAGTGCAGTTTCTGAACTAGGAGTTAATTGTGAAGAACATTGTTTCAAGTGACTATGGGTAGTGTCAGACTTATATAAACACACTTGGAAGAGTGTATGGAACTTAGTTGTGCCTATTAGTTTGGATTTTATTCCCCGAGACTCAATTGTCAATATTTCCTTGAATGGCTAGAGGAGGCGAGTTGCAACTCACCATAAAATTCTAATCGGGCATCGGATGGATGAACCCTTAGTTGCATTAGAATTGGGGAACCATATTACATCTAGGGAAATCCCTCCCCTGTTATTTTGTTTCCTAGAAAATGGATTGTTGGAGGATGTACAAAACTAGGTTTTTTCTAAGTCAGACACTATGCAATTTCTGAACTAGGTTTTTTCTAAGTGAGACACTATGTTCGATGATTATGGGTAGTGTGGTTACATGGGCCTTAGGCTAAAACACTTGAGGGAGATTATGAAACTTAGTTTTGATTCCCAGTTTGAACTTTATTCCCTTGGACCTAATTATCAATATGTCCTTGAATGACTTGAGGAGGCGAGTTGCAACTTTCCATAAAACTCTAATTAGGCCTCTGATAGATGAACTATTAGTTGTGTTGAAATCCTAACAGCAGATTACAACTAGGGCTACCCCTCCCTTGTGATTTTGTTACCCATAAAATGGTTTGTTGGAGGATGTATGGAACTAAGATTTTTCTCAATGAGGCATAATGCAATTTCTGAACTAGGGGTCAATTTTGACGAACATTGTGTTTGATGATTGTGTGTAGTATGGTCATGTGGGCCTTGGAAAAAAATAGTTGTGGGATATTATGAAACTTATTTATGAAGATAAGTTTGGATTTTATTCCTTTGGACAAAATTGTCAATATGTCCATGAATGGCTTGAGAAGGTGAGTTTCAACCTGCCATAGAATTCTAATCGGGCCTCTGGTGGATGAAACATTAGTTGTATTGGATTCTTGACATTGTATTACACCTATGGGTACCCCTCCTCTATGATTCCATTTCCTACAAAATGGTTCGTTGGAGGATATATAGAACTAGGGTTTTTCTTAGTGAAGCATAGTGTAATTTATGAACTATGGGTCGATTTTGAAGAAAATTGCATCGGGAAATATGTGGTTAGGATGGTAACATGGGCCTTGGCCAAACACACTTGTAGAAGATTGAAAATCTTATTCATGCCGATCAATTTGGATTTTATGGCCCTAGACCAAATTGTCAATATTGTTGGGTATGTGTTATATTCTTTGCATGTGTGTGTGTGGGTGCGTCAGATTCGACAACTACGTCTGATGATCCCTCGTAGTAGTGCTCTTTGTGTTGTGTGCGTCGGGTGCTTCCTAGGGGGGTCCCAAGGGGGGCCAGGTATGACCCCCCTGGTTACACGCAGCGTTCAGGGCAGTGCCCCAAAATTTGTTTTAGGCAGTTTTTTCTATTTTTAGCGATTTTCTAAATTAATCCTGGATTAAGGGATTAGGGTTTTGGTATTTATGGAATACCTAAAAACATTGTATATATTGTATGGTGAATGGTGAAATTCAATATAATGAAATAAGAAAGGTTTTCCTGGTTGAGGGTTTCCGGTATAAATTTATGTGTACTATGTGAATGAGCCATTGATTAATTTATGTTTTGCTTAAGAATCTATATGCATTGTTGTACTTCACAGGTTTAAAACTTACAGGAAAGTAATGAATTCTGTTGAGTGGGACAAGTTTGAAGGACTTCCAAGACTGACATGGCAGTAGGGGATTGCACCAAGTCATCGACCAAACTGTAATTATGTGTTGCCTTAGCCTGAGGGTTGTTGACATTCCTTCATAATGGGATACGAGGAATGTGAAGGGGTGGTTCAGTGTTAGGGCATGGAATTATCAAAGGTGGTCCAATTGTAACTGGAATTACTTCCGAAGTGGCGGGATTAGATTCGGGGGGTGTGTTGTATTGACAACTATGCGTCTGTAGAAGAATTTCCTCTTCATTACTGAGGAGGATAGTGTGATCCGCGGGAGTGCCAGGGTTTTGATACTATCCCATCTGTGGTGGGGCAGGGTGTATCTCCTACTGGGTATTCATCATCCCTTGGTGTGGAATAGGGTTCTGAAACACAATTGGGGGTGGTTGTTGCACATATTGTTGTGGGGCTTGTTGAGGGGAAGGCGATGCTAGGGGATGTGGTCCGTTCACGAATTCTTTCAACTGTTTAAAGACGGCAAATTAGGGGAAATGGTGAGTATAATGGCCATACTCACCGCAAAGGGCACAAAGCAAGTTTGTCCGAAGGTTGTTGTTATTATTTCCTTGGCGTTTGTTGTTATTTCCCCCTTGGGGATTTTGGTTCCCATGATTCATTTTGCCCCCAGTAGGTTGGTTTTTTTGGGGATTGTTTCCCCCTGGTCCTGGGTTGTTATTGTTTCGGTTTTTTCCTTTCTTCTTGGCATTATTTGACTAATGGGATGGATTTTCCGTATTCAATTCTTCAAAATTGTGAAATTGTTGAATGGGAGAGGAATGAACAAAGTTAACCCCGATGTGTGGTTGTCCTTGTGGTGGAACCATGGGTTGTGGAGGACCAAGAAATGGAAAGTACGGATTATTTTGTGGCAATGATCTTTATGGTACATAGGAAGGCATAGTTCTTTCACTAGTGCTCGGTGTGTAAGTTGAGGTAGAGGGGGTACCATAACTTGTTTGAACAGTCGGGCGCAACATGGGTGTCGATGCGAGTCCACTCATGGGTGAAGGGATGGCAACAAGATATGGTAGCTGACAAGGGGGGGGAGGGTAACCAAGGGGTTCCCCATATATCAGTGGATATTGGGGTGTATCGTACATAAGTTGTGGTTGGATGTATGGAATATGATGTGTCGTGGTACCAATCAATCCATTCGATGAGTGGGACATCCCAGATTTGTCCTAACCGAATGGTACGGGTCTCGGGGCATCAGGTAGTACCGTATATAAGTATCCTGGCTATGCATAGATGAGGTTGTACTATTGAGCCTTGTTGATGGATTCTTATTCATATTGGGGGAAGGTGGAAGCCACATCTTTGGCAAGGATGGAGACAAGTGATTTGAGAAACCAATCAAGGCATTGTTGCTTAGTGGTTTCTTCTTTGCATAAACTACGTCGCCGACACCATTCGTGAATGTGGTCGGCGATATGGGTGGCTGAGGATTGTTTAAACTCGAAGAGTAGTTCAAGACCATTATCATGGAGGATTGGTAGTTGAAATAAGGTCAAATATTCTTTGGCCAACGATTCAAAAGTCACATGGGACCCTGATTTTTAGTCTACATACTACTTGGTTTATGGGGTTGTGAGTGTGCGCTGAAATAACATTAATCAGACAGAGTCATCCATGATATTGTTTCAAGAGCACCATAGGTGGAAGGTCATGACATGGTTGGCAGGGTCATCTCCTGAATTTCCTTCAAACTTGGGGATGTATGAAGGTAGTTTGGTAGGCATTGCAGGCCATGTGGGGTCGTGCAAGATGGGATCGTTGGTGAGTTTACTCAGATCTGGTATGTTGAGGGAAGCCACGTATGTCATCTGGAGTGGCGGTGAAGGGTTAGTTCCAGCCATGGTGTGAGTGGTTTGCATACCTGACCCATGAGGGGGGTTAGGTGGGGTTGTACTTCCCCCTTGGGAAGAAGTTTTCCCCTTGCTTCCTTGTAAAGGAGATCTAGTGGACGGTTGACCTTGGGAAGTGGACCCAAGTAAAGTGGAACCTAAACAAAGATGATCCCAATACAATAGCACTCACACGGGTGTGAGAGGGTTGAGTCAATGAGGTGGGAAGACTAGGAAATCCCCTTGAATAGGAGGGAGATTTAGCAAGCGTCTGGAACAAAGAGGATTATGTGGGTCCCATATGATGTCCGACTAGCAAAGTGAATGTGTGAAAATGGTGATGAGAGCAATAAATGAACAAGAGAGATTGTATAACTTGGCCTTCACAATATATCTCACAATCGCATGTAATCACAAGAGCATCATACATAAATCAAATAAGCATACATGTTGGTAGGTGGATTTTGTCCACGTGGGAGAACAAAGAAAACAAATGCCCGTGTCCTAAAAGACGTAACATCCTTCCTCTCAAATAGCACTAAACCTTCAAATAACACTCAACAGTGGGGTCTGAAGCCACCGAAAGAGGAACTAGTGAAGGGTGAAACAATCAATTATAATGAGGGGTAGAGGTTGCATATCTCGAAAGAGTCAGCGATATTTCCCAATAGCCACAAAAAATCCGATCAAGGTGCAATTGCAGCCCACAATTTCCACTTGGGTAGATGTCCTAAAATTTGGTCACTAGGTACCTCGGCCAAAGTGCGACATTTAGATTTTTGTCCTAAAAAATGGGTCATGGGATGGATCTCGTCCAAGAGGTCGGTGCCTCAAGGGAGGACACACAGAACAATCAGACCTCGGCCTTCGACCCTTCACGGGTATCTCCCTACCTTATGGTGTTAGGAACACTTGACTTGGAGGATTTTAAAGTTCCCTACTTGACAATTTCTAATGTTTGAAGATGTGAGAACCAGATAATAGTGAGTTATTTGGATGTCTATCCCCGAGATCCTACCTAGACTAAACAATTTCTTTTGGCACCTCCTGTGGAGGAAAACTTAGTGATTTTTTAGAAAAAATTTAGATGTTGTTGTTTGTGAGATTGGGGGTGTGAACCAATCTCGTTCAGATTTAAGTGGGAGTGGATAGTTCCTTCAAGAAAAGGGTGGGGCGTTTAGGAATCCCTTTTGGGGAAACTTACTTCAACCTCCACAATTCGAGATGAAACTATGTGAGTGAGGAGTGACTTTGTGTGTGAGAAAGTGATAAATGTGCCAAAGTTTTAATATCTTAGGTGTCACATTGCAGCATGTGGACTTCGTGTGGTCCTTACAAGTCTTGATTACCTATCTTACTAGATGCCATTGGTACAACCTTGCAGAATTTTAAATTCTCTAAAGAACTAGCATATGGACATGTGGGTCCTTACCAATCTTTTAACTCCATAATGTGATTTAATTTAATAAAGCTTCAAAATACTATCCTATATTGTGGACATGTGGGTATGTATGGCCCCATTACAATAATGTTTAAACTCCCCTAGTGATGTAAACTAAGAAAGTAGCTTCAAAACTATCTTATCTTTGCAACATGTGGGCATGTATGGGCCCTTACAAATTTAAGATGTTTTGAAAAAGAAACTAAAAGGAGCCCTAGGGGGGATTTTTCCTCTCCTAAAGATTTTGTCTTTAAGGGAGATGAAATGTTCCCTCAATAATTTTTCCGATTCTCAAGATCGCTCTATGGTGTGAGAGAAGAGCATACTCCACGATTGAAGTTTAATTTCTGGTCCCAATGCAAGTTTTTATATATGTGATATTGGATGATTCCAACTTATCTTTTACAATCAAAGCAAGCCATCCATTTGGAAAACTGAAAGGAAAAAGAGGAAAAATATGGATTTTAACTCCCTAAGTGCCTATTGTTTTACTAACCCTTCATGTGGAGAGGAAATCTAAGTGTGGTGCATATTACAAATTGCATAGAATCAAGATTTAGAAGGCTAGGGGCCTTCACAATATCACAACATATCCTTACAATGTTGAATTTATGGATAGATGCGCGGGTCACTGAGTACACAGAGGCACATGTGGCGCCAATGTGAAAATAAACAATGACCTGCTGGCACAAGTGCATAGAATACGCTGAGAAACAGTGTTGTTGGCGCACGTGCTTGGAAGATGCACATGTGGGCTGAAAAATCGACGCACGTTCTAATACGCGGCCAAGAAGAAAATTCTGAATGGAATTCTCTTATCTCGGCTCTAAATTTATCTTTTTGCAAGTAGGCTTGGGCCGGTTATGATCCCTGCAAGTCAAATAAATCAAAAGGAAGTGCTCAAACAACCCAAATGGGGAGGAAATTGAGACCTATCCCCAATGGAGTCGTCAATTTGTTGTATCATTTTTGTCACCTAAATGAGCAAAAGAGGGACATTTGCAAGTTTAGTTGGGTCAGCTAAACAAAACAGAAGTTAGTGTAGGAGTCAAATGACTCAATAACATGAAATAAACAAACAACTAAGCTAATAACAACTAAAGAAACAAAACTAAAGTGCATAAGGAAATTAGAACCAAAATCAACCAAACAATTGACCAATATTCATGCCACCAATGGATAGATTGTATTAGTGGGAAAAAACCAAAGAGAAAGGGAGACTTATGGGTCCCCTCTTCCACCAAGGGAGGGCTCTTGAATCCCCTATGACAGAGCTCTTCTTACAAATAGCAAACTAGAGAGGAAATGGTGAAGAAATCCGAAGCTCATTCAGTCAAGAGGTGATGTGATTAGCCCAATGAAATGGTGCTTGTATGCTCCAATAAGGAAAGAGGTTCCTTGTAGGAGAATAGAGGCAACATAACAATACAAATAGATTCTTGAAAATATAGTGCACCCATGGCCTCCTTTTATAGAAAATCTTTGAGGCATTATCCAACCTTTCTTTAGTGTGAACAAAGGGCCCTTTAGGGCACCTTTAGGTCTTTGACCAACCCCCCACTCAGATTCAACTCGGATTTGGGGGTCAAATCGACTCAGGAGATGAACCAGAAGTGGGTGGGAGGCCGACCAGAATCATAAATACATCGTTCTGAGGTGTGCATGGATTTTTGTGTACACAGTCGCGCATCGGGCACATGTGTGTTTTCCCTGCGTTTTCGACTAGCGCACGTGCACACGCTTCCTTTATATTCTGAGCGCATGTTGATTTTATAACCAGTTTTATATTTTTTGCCTTTTGGAAATGCATATTTGGGCCATGAATAAACTAATAGGTGTTTGGAGATGCTAGATTCCTGTAACCATTTGCGGATGAAATTTCAGTGATAACAATTATTTCCATTCTTCCCTCTGCATTTCTAGCATTAAGGTTTCTATACCATTAAATGAATTGTTTGTTAATTATCCCTAGTCATTTGGCTCACTTTCCTTATCTAATTTACTCATAAACCCAATCTAATACCTAAGTGAAGCAATCTAATTATCTACATCCGTAGGTCATATTAACAAGTTCTTAATATCCTAATCAACCTTGTAGCTCTTCGTCCTCTTTTGATCCTCTCATGCCTTACCCTATGTTTTCTTAGTTTAGCCCTAAAACTATGGAGTGGTGATTCCAATCTCCTATTTTCCCCTTTTAACGATGTGTGTGTGTGTTTGTGGATGTCTTCCATCCAAACCCTCATGCTACATGTGTTGAAATCATGCCTTACATGTAAAAACTTGAAGATATAACCCTTAGATAATTTGTCAAACTCAAACACTCTTGGGAAACCTTTCACTCCTCAACAAGTTCCCCAAGATGAACCTCTAAACTTGCCTCAAATCCTTACATACCTCAAAGCCTTACATACCTCCACCAAGCAATGTGAGGACTGTGAGACTCCCTCTCCCAAGACAAGCATTCACGCAACTAATCACAAAGATCCAATTATTAACCCTTTCCCTAGTTTAAACAAGTGGTGCAACTATTATAAGCACAACACTCACATCTCATATGAATGCCAGGTGAGTTTGACAGAATACAATCTTCTTCTTTCAAACAAGGTTCATAACCTCCCCTGGTATAGGAGCATGGAAAACAAAGCAGGGATAGTGGATAACACCTCATCTTTAGGGTGTTGACATTCTTATTTGACATACCATCCATCATGATTTATATAGAGATTAAATTAATATCTCAATGACAACCACTAAACTATTCTTAAGCCGAAATCAAGCAAACACCACCCCTATGCTCAAACTCCCTCACGACTTCCAACAAAACAACATTAAATAAATACAATTAATTAAATGTAAACTTTCAACACTACACATACACATCGATATAAAATAACTACAACTAAAACATAATATATTAATTATTAAATTTAAAATTCAAATAAATCTAAAGAAAATTTATTTGATTGTATAAAGTTATTGATTTTTAAATTCAATTAAATGACAACAAACTTTGGTTAGCTAAAATAAGAATGTTAATTTTTAAAGTCCATTAAAGGTTAACTAAGTTTCGATGTTTAGTGTTAAGAATCAAAATATTCCTAATCAAAATTTATAACATATTTGTTTTATTCGTAATAATATTATGTATTGAACATGACTCGTTCGTAGTGACAAAAACATAATTACAATATAATTATAAAAATATTAAATTAAAAACATAATTACTATATAATTATAAAAAAATATTAAATAAATTTAGTTATAATAAAAAAAATATTAAATAAATTTAATTATAATAAAATATGAAAAAATATTAAATAAATTTAATTATAATAAAATAGTAAATAAATTCAACTTAAGAAAACATCAAACAACCATGAAAATATGAAAATTTCTCAAATAATTTTTTTCTTTGTACTAACAAATCCATGAACCTTTCATCAAGTATGAAAATTTCCTAAACAATTTTTATCTTTGTACTAACAAACCCATGAACCTTTCATCGAGTCATACATGTCATCATGCAATATTTTTTTGTAAGGCATGCACGTCATCATGATGTATACATGTCATCATCATGACGTGTAGCTCATCTCTAACTTGTAAAATATTTTGTCCTTGTCATTATGATGTTTTTTTAATTCTATAATTGAAATTGGTGTAGTAGGTGCACTTGCAAGTTATGCAGGGGTGGTTGGAATAAAGGTATGTGAATGGGTACTTGAAAATATGGATTTATGTAATTGATTTGAATGTTGAAAAGGTTTTTAGGATTAATAATGAAGATGAAAATGATTATTAATGTTTATTGAAATTAATTTCGATTTATATGATTTAAAAAAAAATTAAAGAATTATTTAGTTTGTTTTATTTTATTTTTGTGGTGCATTTTTAAATTAATGTTAGATGGTTGAGTGAAAATAGTGCTGAAATTTTATGTTTAATTTGAAGATTTTTGCCTATTTTAAATGTTTTTTACATGTCATTGTGGAGGAAACAATCAACATTCAAGTGGAATAAAATTATCTATCCATAAAATTTAAGGGTTAGAAAACTAATTACCCATCATTTTCAATGTTTAAACAATTTATTGATAATTTTTTATTAAAAAAATCTCTTATAAATTATTTGATTAATTTTGAGGAATCAAAATCTATTTTAAATATTTTTATAGGTAAAATTCTTTAATGCCAATTGGATTTAAATGGGGTGGTTGGGAGGAATAATTGTTATCCTCCCCACTTAAAGTGGCACGTTGAGCTCATATGAATATATTGTCGTAATGGCTTATAAGTCATAATTTTGGTAGTCAATGTCGTATATTGATGTGATTACTTTTTCTTTCTCATTATTCTCTTTTTATATTACATTTATATATATATATATATATATATATATATATATATATATATATATATATATATATATATATATATATATATATAAAATACAATGTTTTATTGAATCAATTGGGTTTAGCTTGAGTGTTTGGGAGGATTGATTGTTATACTCCCTAATCTGGTTCAATTCTCGTAAGTGATATGTTGACCTTCTCCTTTTTTGAATTATTTTATTTTTGTTCGACCAATTTCCTTCCTCTTTGGAGGTTATTTTACTTTTATTCTTCTACTATTAATTTTCTCAATTCTCTCAATTCCTACATGTTTCATCCATTAGCCTACTCTTTTCTATCTTATATTTCTTTAATTGAATCTCTTGTGATGGGTAGAGTGTTTAGTCGAAATGTTGGGATGTTTAAAAAACTAATACAATTCAACTCCAAAAAATTGTTCACAATCATGGCTAACTATGCAAATCTACATATCTAATGATTCATCATCTTGAAACTTGTACCAACATAAGATCTTATAGCTAATAATATTAACATGTATGCAATGAAACAAAGTGATATGAATGTTGCACTTGGCCTCTTGTAGTCTTATTGTATTCTTCAAAATGAACCCTTGTACCTGTAGCCAATCTTTGAAGTTCATACCATGAACTTGATTGCTTGAAATATGATGAATTCTTGTTGTGACTAAAGTCTTTACTTAGAGTCAATCATTTTTTAATTCTTTAAGTAATTAACATGTTGGATTTATCAAGTTCATTGATTCTTTTGAGGTACTGTCTTGGTAATATTTTGTTAAAAACTCAAAATACCTGTAGTACATCTTAGAGAATAGAGTTAACTTGCATAAAGAATGGTCATTGAAATTTGTGAAAGGTCAATGTGGAGTTGATGTAGAGCCTAGGAGTACTAAATGGCATTCTTTCTTAACTTTGATGCATATGATAATATTAGGTGTTTTGACCTTGTTCATTCATTGTGGTTCCACCATGTTGTTCTATAATGAAGTTTTTGAGAGAGCTTGAGAATAGGTCATTGTTAGCTTGAGTTTGAGACAAATCACCTTTTTGGTGAAGACGATATACTAATGCCAATGTATAGTGTTGTGTGTATGAACTCAACTCTATGAGTATATATCTTCTAAGGATACAAGGTTGGATGCCTTTACAAAGCCCCTTGGGATAAGTTCAATCCTTGAGTATGTGTGCCACACTAGTAGCAGTACAAAAGTAACAAAATAATCAATACCAAAGAAGGAAAGGTCTTGACCAAGGAATTGTCAGTTGTTGAACCTCATAAGTCTTTCTTTCTTTTTCATTACTTTGCACTTATATTTATTCTAAGTATGATTCCCTCCCATAAAATTTCATTGTCATGTCTCATCTCCACGACTTATGTTTTTTTTATCTATACTTTTTTTAATATTTTTATATTTGTGGGTTGGCAGACTCATGGACTCATGGTCTATCACTTTTACTCTTTGAACCTTTTTTCAACACTTAGTTTATTTTCCACTCATGGACTCCCAGAGTCGTAGACTTGTGATCTCTTTTCTTTTGTATCTCCCTTCTTCATAAGTCCTTTAGACAAGTATCAATACTAATCCATTTTTCTTATCATGGTGGACTCGTGAACTCTTGGACTCTCAATCTCATTTGAATGTTTCCACTTTGTCTCCCCACCATGATGTGCCCTTTTTGTTCACAGTTCTCGAGTCATTAAATGCTAATTATATGAACTTAACAACTAAATTGAATTTTGAAAAGGTCATTATTAATGATGTTTCTATGAAGGAAAATCACATTTATTTCAGGTCAGTGCTTTCATCAAGGATCTAACTTAAATATTATTTCATTGTTTTAAGTGGTATTACGAAGAAGTCTATCAACCTATTGAAGATGGTCGAAACAAAACAACATTTCTATGGAGATACCTTGAATATATTTTCCAGATAAGATTGCATTTACCACTAGTTGAGGTCATATTGGTATTATTCAAAAATACCAGACAAAGATAATAATAAGTTTTGGACATCATGAATAGCTCTCGTTGGTTATGTCCCATAGGTTTTTGAGTGAAAATATATTGTCACTTGGTGTATTGATAAATTTGTCGAGAACATAAGAACAATTCCACTACAAAATGGCTCCCTTGTTTCCTTGGTGCCTTTAGTTTTCAAAAAAATGTTTAAACTACCATAGTCAAACTTAACATACAAAGGAGAAGAAGACAAAAATTTGCATAGATGAAAAAATAATGAAATTGAGCTCCTACATGAATATCTACAAGACCCTATTGCAATGATAAAAGACTTATCCAGAATCCAATTTATTTCTTCAAAGGACCCTTATCGATAAATTTCTTAGTTATTTACTAGAGTTACTGGTTAGGATTCTACGACAACTATTCCTTGGCTGTCCCTATATATTTTACATTTTACAGTTCATGAGAATGCCATCTTCGATTGGGCGAAGATCATATGAAATGGAATTTCTGCATAGTTAATGAATTTCAGAAGTAAGAAGAAGTTCTATATGGCATCTTATCCGATATTCGTTATCACACACTGTCATGTTTTTAAAGGTTTGAGTGTTGGAAAAAGAGTAAACTCAAAAATTGACCCTTTGTCTATGTGGTATCAAGCTCTCCAGAGATAGAAAGTTATCCATTATTTTTATGAATTTTACAATGATTTTGTGTCTGAATTTAAGAAAGTATTCTTTAGAGAAGATACTTCCATGCTTTCATTGGAAGCATCAACCTTTTTGAATTCAAAGGGAATTCTGGAGAAAATGCATAATTACAACATCATTAGGATTTTTTGTTCTCATGAAAAGCCTATATTTTTCCCTTATTATGTGCTAGACAATTTATTTATCATAGAGGTGCTAAGGCAGTATAAGTTATGGTTTCATACTTTTTATGAAAAAAGGAAAAAAAAAAGTTTATTCCTCTTCCTTGGAAAGTTGGTGAAATTCTCTTGAGAGGAATTTCGAAAATTGATGAATATGCCTCTTACTTTGACCAGTTTAATTTAAATTTTGCAGAAGAAATCAAAGGGTTTTACCCTAACCATACTTTTTATAATCACATAGTATCAGTTGGGATCAACCCCACATTGATCAATACACTCATATTTGGAGAGGAAGAGGGTGATAGTCATAACCCCCCTATTCAAGATGTTGATAAAAATCCTGGTGACATAGAGACTAATGTGAACACTACCAAAGGTCATAAGCAAAGAGGGAATCCCTCAAGTAAAAGAAACACTCAGTCACTCGTTATTTCTCACATAAGTCTTTTTTCTAAAGTAAATTCTCAGTCTGCAACAACCCAACAAAGAAAACCCTCAAGTAATAATTCAGGTGATGATGGAGAAAGAAATCCTCCTCAAGGAAGTTTAGAAATCCCCCATAAATTAAAAGTGAAAAGGAAAAATGTTAATTCTCAGCAAGAGGGAGAAGAAAAAAACACACCTGAAAATGATATTTTTCTTGATGATATGGACCTAGATGTTAATATTGAAAATATCCAGTTTCCATATGAATAAGAACATGCCCAAGAAAATGTACAATCTGTTGCATTGGATGTTCAATATGAACTCTTCTCTAATGAAGAGACCTTATCTGTACATTTTTGTTTTGTTTAATATCTCTTCAAATAAATTGACCTTTGAAAGAACCTCAAAGAATAAAAAGGGAAATTCACAGTCCACCATTGATACTAAAAACATATTTCCTTCGAAATTATCTTAATTTCATAAGGTCACAGGGATGCATTGGATGTTTCAATAATTAATATAGAAGATGAAAATATCAAGATTAAGGAGAGAGTCAAATAATTTGAAGTAATTCTCATGCGCCCCACCTATATTGGCTACCCCAGTCGCCATGATACAACCTGACAAAACTCTTCAAGGAACTTCATATTCAAATCTGAGAGTAAAAGGAATTTCAAGCTTAATCGTTGATACCAGAGGCTTTGTTGAAGAGATTATAAAAAAAAGAATTTCACTTATTTTATATTTATGGGAGTTAGAAAAAAGTTTTTCCTCTCTCGGGATCATAGTTCAAAGCACTAAAGAATACTTAAATTAAGATTTGAAGAATGATGAAGGATTCTTCATATATGGAGTTGTTATGTTTATATCAAAATTCTCGGCAATGACGAATCATATGACAAAACAAGAAGATTTTGCTTCCCAGAACCGTATGAAACAATTAAAGGCATGTTGGATTGAAAGGATTAATATATTAAAGGGGTTGTTAAATCAATTAAAAGAACTATCACAAAAAAATACTGAGGCATACTCAAAGATTATTGGTTTGGTTATTGCGGGCACCACTATTAAAGTTTCAGATCCAATATTAATTTTAAATTCAATGATCATGAGCAAAGAGAAATTTTAAGAGAAAGTAAAAAATTTGAAGAAATCATCGGCCAAAAAAATTGATAGTATGATTGAGTATACTTATAATGACATTGATAGTTGGTTTGTTGAATACACAAATAAGAATGAGGGCAATGAAACTATATTGAATTTTTTTATCTATTGACCATAGAGAAATTGAAAATGATTTTTTAAATATAAAAGTAAAGCAAGAAGTGATCGTTGCCCCCTTAGGAGAATATATTCAAGAATGGTTAAACAAGTCTATAATCAAGATTTTTGAATTTCCAATGGATGCGATTACAACCGACCACTTAACCACAAAAGGAAAATATATAAGGATGCATCAATAAGAAAATGGAGAAATATTCCATCATAGTAAGTCCATGGTAATTACATACCTTCTTCCTTATCAAATTGCATACAATTATATTTATTCTTTTATTGGAAAAATATAACCAAATTCTAATAACTTCCTCCTTGTCCTCTTTCCAAATCTTATTTCCCGTGCTTCACTTCACTCTCTCCTCTTCATCATATTTATTGTAAATATTTTCACGTCCATGGGAGCCCCAATCCCAGTCCATTAATGAACAAATGCCTTTAAATTTCAAGTATTGTAGCATACATTATCATTTTTGAGAAATTCTAGAGAACTATGT
>ML776723.1:779822-808560 GCA_009831015.1 Picea engelmannii
TTGTGTTCTTTGTGTTCATTGTGGTGATGACTTGTTGATGATATATTGATGATATATGTTGCTGATATGTGCTCACATCTAACTGGTTATAAATGACAACAATGGGTAATGAATAAATGTTGAATGCTAATTGATGAGTTTTTTGTGCAAGAGGGCAGTTTTGGGGAAAAGAGCCCCACACTCATTCACCCCCCCCTCTAAGTGTGGTAGGTGTGTCCAACATGTTTGAGTTTCCTCATCCACTTCTCAGGAATTATCCATATATATATATATATATTTTTTATTTTCAATAATTTCAATTTTATTGAGCCATAAAGTGTTGGATTTAGTCATTTGACAGTATCCCATATTATTTTTTAGATAAAATATTCAAAGAAATTCATAAGCCAAAGAGAAGTACCACCTCTCTGAAAAATGAAGGGGGATTCATATCCTCGTGAGGTTGTTGTTTCTGTCCTAACAGATTGAAACATCAACATTTTTTGCGACCATACTAGGGAATAATTTGAGTCTTTAGACCAAAATTTTTCTTGACTTTTCCTCAACCTGATCAACCCAAATTAGAATTTGGATTAGGAAACCGAAGATGTATTATACATCAATTATATAATCTTTCATTAAAAACATCCCAAAGTCGAGAATAATTAGAGAGATCTTAGAAGACTCTAGTTCAATAAGAAGAATGAGAAATCCTTAAAATACAAAGAAGAGACGAGAGAGAGATTCAAAGAGCTCAATCACAAAATAGAAATTGAAGTTGGATGAGTATAAAGGGCCAATAGCTAGAAGTAGGAGTAATCATTTACAAGTTCTAGAAATTGAAGAACATATTTTTTAAGGAAAGAAGAGATATTTAAGAATGGGTGATAGGGAAGAAAGACATGAATATATACATGAAGAAAGACATGAAGAAATATGTGAAGAAAGACATGAAGGAAGATATAAAATCCCTAGGATAAGGGTAAGAGATTATCCTCTAAACTTTCAGGGAGAACAACATGAGCTCCCTATACTTCCAAAGGGGACATTGAATACATTCTCAGGGGATGGAGTGATTGATCCAAAAAGGCATGTCTATTTATTCTTAGATGTTTGTGATTTCCATCTTATCGAAGATGATGATGTAATGGTAAGATTATTTCTCCAAACATTAGTCGATCAAGCTTATGAATGGTACACATCAATGCGTACAAGATTGTTTTGGTCATTTGATGATATTGAAATGATTTTTTTTAATATTTTTTCTCCTCTAATTGCTTACCATACTCTTCTCACAGACTTTACTCAATTTTTTCTAAGAAAAAATGAAATAATTCAAGATTTTAATTTGGGATTCAATAAAATATTGAAAAAAATACTAGAAGAGAAAAGGAAAAATGCTCTAGTAGTACTCGATTGTTATAAGAATTTCATTCTTTCCAATGTAAACATTTTTATTATATCTTGTTAAATTGAAACCCCAAATGAAGCAATGGGAAAATCCATAGAGATGGAAGAAATCATCTTTGAAACAAGATCTAACCTTGATATTATTCTTGGAAAAGTGAAAACAAAAATATATAATTTTTCCATTTGTGATCAAGGGGCATCAAGATCAAAGAAGAACGAGGATAAAAAAACATGTCAGCTCGAAAGTCAAGGAGATAGAGGAGGTTTTTTCAAAGGGACCATACCAAATGTAAAAATTGACCTTGCTGCAACACAAGTGACAAAGAAGAAGATGGATATTGTACAAATGAACATAAATATCAAGAAAATGTAGAATGAGATAACTAGACTGAGAAGAAATCAAAATTTCATGCATGATTCAAGGATTCCAGTTCTAGAAAAAATAAGAAATCCTGCTCAAGAACAGAGGGAAAGAATTGAAAATACCGATGATAAAAAGAGACAGAGAATCCCAAGGGAACCTAATCTGAATGCAATAATACTTGAAGAATCTTATGATCAACATGTTATTGAGAAAGAGACTGACTATATTCAAGAATAAATTCTTGAATCTATACATATTGATGGATGCGAGTCATCCATGTACATATTTAAATAAAATAAGGAAAATAATATCTCACAAGATTATGTTTTCGAAACACGAGAACAATTAAATAAATCCAAACCAAAGGAAAATATAGAAAAATAAAAGGAAAAAGAGAAGAATAAATCAAGTGATCAACAAAGAATTGTAAATACTCCTTAGATGATGTATACTGTGTTCAATGATCTTAGTAAATTATGAATCACTTTAACCTTCATGGAAGTGGTAAAAATTCTGCAATAGAGATAAAATATTCTCAAACTTTTAGATGAACCAAGCAGAAGAACGTAAGCTACTATTACAAATCCAAGGAAAAACAAACCATATCAGTTGTCAAGTTGAGAGTAAAAGTTACACCCTTTTATATATCAATCAAAAATCATGATGTTGTACTTCACAATTGTTTGATAGATTCTGGAGCAATGAATAATATCATGCCCCCAGTAGTAATGGAAGCACTCAGTATGAGCTATGTTGGTTGTGGAGCCTACTTATCTTCCTGATTTAGAGGTTTGTTTCATTCATGCTTGGATCCCATTTCTTGATAGGGGGTGTGGGGGCATTTCCCCATCACTATTGTTGTCAGGGGGGTTTAGGGGGTCCAAGGGGGGAGAAAATAGTTAATGGATCACCCCCTTGACGGGGATTCAGGGGAAGCACCCCCGAAGAAACATTTTGGGAAAAAATTCCTTGTAAAATATTGTAATTTCATAGTCAATATGGACCGTTCATTATAAGGTTGCAGTTCCGATAGTAGAAATTATGTTAGGGATTTTTTCCCTAGAAGGAAACCCTCTTTTATGAGGGAATTGTATTGTGGCTATGAGTTATAATGAATATTTTATTCTGAGGGAGGAGACTATGAGAGAAAGAAGAGGAAGTTACAACTAGCATGTTGAAGTTTGTATCCCTTCATTTTGTTGGATAATAAAAAGGAAGGACCTCACAATTTCTCTGGTGGATGTATCCCAGACTGGGTGAACGACATATATTTCTATCTCTATTGTATTGTGTATCTTCTGCATTTTATTTCCACATTTGTTTTAATTTATTGCTCTGCAATCCTTTTTTTCTAACAACTGGTATCAGAGCCAAAGGTAACTCGCAAGAAAGGAGGGTTCCTGGTTCGAGTGGGAGAAATGGTGGAAGATGGAAAGTTTAAGGTTGAGAAATTTAATGGCCAAAAATACTAGCTATAGAAGATGCAAATGGAAGGTTATTTATATTAGAAGGATATTTACCTATCATTGGGTAGAATAACAAATAAGTTGACAACCATGAAGGAAAAAGAATGGGAGGTTCTTGACATAAAGGAACTAGGAACAATATGGTTGTGCCTGGCAGCATTAGTGTATTTCAATATTTCAAAAGAAAAGACAATGGAAGATATGATGAAGGAACTAGCTATACTATATGAAAAACCCTCGGCCTCCGACAAGGTATTTATATGAAGCAATTATTTAATATGAATATGTTAGAAAGTGGGTTTGTTCTAGATAATTTAAATGAATTTAATACGGTTACCCATCAGCTAAGTTTTGTAAAAGTGAAATTTCATTATGAGATTAGGGCTCTTCTAATCTTGTGCTCATTACTAGAAAGTTGGAATGGCTTGGTCATGACTATAAGTAACTATGTCTCTGGTTCAAACACTCTGCATTTTGATGATGTTATTGGTGTTATCCTTAGCGAGGAAATGTGACAGAAAATAAAAAGTGAGACATTAGGTAATGTGTTGGCCGTAGAGACCAAAGGAAGACAAAAAGGAAAGAGGAAAGAGTCCATGGAACCATGGTAATTCTAAGAAGGTCAGATACAAATATAAACTAGGAAATATAGAGTGTTGGAATTGCGGGAAGAAAGGACATTTGAAGAAAGACTGTAGAGCTCCAAATAAGCAAAGAGATGGACAGTAGGAGGAAAATCAAGAAGAAGATGTAGCATGTGATGTGTTACAAGATGCTTTGGTTATTTCTTTAGATAATATTGTTGATTCTTGGGTAGTATATTTAGGGGCTTCATTTCATGCCACACCACATAGGAAACATTTTCAAGATTATGTTCAAGGTGATTTTGGACAAGTTCATTTGGGTGATGATGCACCATGTAAAATTGTTGGAATGGGTAAGGTACAAATAAAGAAAAAGAATGGAAATCAATGGCTACTGAAAGAGGTAAGACATGTTCTAGATCTGAGAAAAAATATAATTTCAATAGGGAAGTTGGCAAGTGAAGGTTGTATATATACATTTACATATAAGGCATGGAAGGTCACAAAAGGATCATTGGTGATATAAAAATGAGTGAAGGTAGGTACATTGTATTCTTGTACTAGTAATGTTAACTCTTCTATGTCTTTAGATTCTACAGGAGTGGATACATCATTATGGAATCATAGGCTTGGACACATGACTGAGAAGGGGGTGAAGATACTTCAAAAAATGAATTTGTTAGCAAAACTTAAACAATTTGATTTGGATTTCTGTGAGAGCTGTGTTTATGGAAAACAAAAGAGATTCATATTTCTAAGAGTCAGAAATGAAAAGAAGAGTGAAAAGTTAGAGCTTGTGCATACAGATGTATGGGGACCGACTGAGGTATCATCTCTTGGTGTCTCTTGTTATTATGTTACTTTTATTGAAGATGAAACTAGAAAAACATGGGTTTATTGGATTCGACAAAATATAATGTTTTTGACACTTTTAAGAAATGGAAATATTTGGTTGAGAATGAGACAGGAAAAAGGTTGAGGTGTCTTAGATCAGATAATGGAGGTGAATATTGCAACAAGGACTTTCATGATTATTGTTCATATCATGGAATTTGTAGAGAGAAGATAGTTCTAGGAACACCACAAGAAAATAGTGTGTCAGAAAGGATGAGCAAGACAATCATGGAGTGTGAAAGGAGTATGAGATTGCATGCATGGTTTCCCTTACAGTTTTGAGTAGATGTTGTAGATATTGTTGTTTACTTGATAAATAGAGGACCTTAAATTTCTTTGGATGGTGGCATTCCATAGGAGGAATGGACAGGTAAAAAGGTAAAATATTCATTTTTGAAGACTTTAGGTTGTGAAGCATTTGTCCATATTGATAAAGAAAATAGAACAAAACTTGAAGAAAAATCCAAGAAGTGTACCTTTATTAGATATGGTGTTAATGATTTTGGCTATTGCTTATGGGATTACAGAAATCAAAAAATCATTAGGAGTAGAGATGTCATATTCAATGAGAAGGTCATGTATAAATATTAGTTGCAGGGAAGGAAATAGGAAGAAGAAAAACCAGAAAACAAAATGTTTGATGAGATTGCTAAAAAATAAATTCCAAAGGTACCAATGATCCAGATGGATCTCGGTGGCCATCCACCTTTTCCACTGAATCACCATTTTGAGCCTGTGGTTTTGATAAACCATGACATTCACCCTTTTGATGGGGACTGGAATGCAATGTCATCTTCATTTGTTAATTACAAACATCATGTAATGGTTTTATGTACATGCCTACAACATAACGTTAATGCATCACATCCCATTAGAACTCTGCAGTTAAGCACACTTGGGATAGAGTAGTACTGGGATGGGTGATCGCCTGGGAAGTACTAGTATTTTACATGCCTATGGAATTTTATAAACTTAGTCCAATTTATCCCACATGCATCATGGGAATCGTTCTCCTCTCACTCTCTCATATATAATTGAGGTGAAGGAGGCTCTTTAAGCATGCATTGGAGTGTGATGTAAATCTCCTTGTGAATGAAGCATAGCCAACATCTCTTTCTTTTAAGAGATAAGCTACCCCATTTTTCCAGTTTGTGTTCTATAGTGTTTTTCTATCTTATTCAGTAATAGAAGTTGGGTTTCACTGTATTTTTGTGTTCTCTTCTATATTTTTGTGTATTTCATTATTATATCTCAGTTGTATTCATGTTGTTCTCAAAATAATCTGGATCAGTGGTATCAGAGTAGTATGCTCTTTGTCATTTCTGAGAGCAGGTCCCCAATGAGGTCAGGGTATAGAGATTTGGGTCTCGAGCTAGTTTCACTTGAGGACAACCACTCTCACTAGGCCAAGCGACCTCCCATGGCAGAAGAAAAGAGAGATGATAGAGCAAGAGATCCTTTCAAGACGTTGCTCGAGGAATCCCTTGTGCGACAAAGAAATGATATGATGGACAACTTCACTCAGATCCTTCGAGGACTACCGAAGGCGGCAGCTGAGGCATCTTCAACAAGCAACGATTTTGCAAGTGTGACACCCTTCAAGGTACAAGTCAATTTTAATATCCCCTTATTTGAAGGCCAGATAAATGAAGATGCTCTAGAAAAATGGTTGAATCTAATAGAAGGTTATTACTCTATCCAAAATGTTTCCGACAGTTAAAAGATCATATCCGTGCTCTTTAAATACCTTCATGATGTCAGATCTTGGTGGGAAGGTTACTAAGAGAGGTAAACCATGGATGAATCTACACTTTTTGGGAGAGAACCCACTTGGGCGACCTTTGTAGATGCCTTAAAGGAGGATTTCTAGCCTGTTAGAAACTATGATGACCAATACATGAGATGGACAACTCTGCGTCAGAAAAGACCCTAGACAGTGCCAGAGTACACCAACATATTTCATACCTTGTGCTCGAAGCTAGGTATCAAAAAATCCAAGCGACACCTGGTTTTGAAGTACTGTAGTGGTCTACACAGGTACATTTAAACAGAGATGGATTTCTTGTACATCTCCTCATTGGGAGTTTCTTATCGATATGCATTCAAAATTGAGCATAAATTCAACCAGCAGAGTAAGTGGGAGAAGCATGGAAAGAGAAAGGAAGGCCAACCTCAAGAGAGCCAATCCCATATGCAAGAAAAGAAGGGTAATGGGCAGTCTAAGAAACACACCAAAAAGTGGTGTGAGTTCCACAACATCCCTTGGCACAACACTGATGAATGTCACTCAATATAGTCATTGGTGGCTGAGCTCAAAGAAAAAGAGTCAAACCTCGACTTGGACCCTAATTCAGAAAATAATTAAAGGAGACAGATCATTGATTTAGAACCCACTCCTATTGTCGCAACTACAAAAATCCAACCAGAAGAGGATCCTGAGGAGGGGGAGTGACTCTACAATTCACAAATGTGGGTCAAGGGGACCCCACTACATTTTATTGTTGATAGCGGAAGCCAAAAGAACATCATCTCAGCAGAGGTTGTCAAGCAGTTGGATTGGCCAACAACACCACACCTGCAACCATACAACATCGGGTGGATTCTCTAGGGTCAATATCTCTGTGTCAGCCAACAGTGTTGATTGTCATACGACATCCATCCCTTCAAGGATAATGTATTATGTGATGTTTCCCCGCTGGATGTCTGTGATGTTCTGTTGGGCCAACCATATATGTGGAAGCACCATGCTATCTATGAATCTCGACCCCATAGTTTCATTGTTACTCTCGGGGGTCATCTCTACAGGATACCAGAGGTGGTTCTGACTAATGTCCCACCTAAATAGTGCCGCAAGGTAGTATCTCATACTAAAAAATTTGGCTTCTTCACAATCTGTTCAAAAGGTGAACAAAAGGATTTTGCAACCACTACATCTTTGGCCCAAGAACCTTCTACACAAAGACATCTCATGTATCCAAACTGGTTAAAAAGGTCCAACCCTTCCGGCCATAGTTTCGTGACAACCTTCAAAAAGATAAGAAGCCCAACTTCTCCAACAAGGCAAGCAGCTCATCAAGATGCAGATTCAACAAATGTTTTTCCCTTTACCTCGAGAACTCAACACAATGGATATCATTTCTTCCTAAGGGGGGAGGAATGATCTATATGGATCTCAGTGGACATCCACCTTTTCCACTGAATCACCATTTTGAGCCTGTGGTTTTGATAAACCATGGCATTCACCCTTTTGATGGGGAATGGAATGCAATGTCATCTTCATTTGTTAATTACAGACATCATGTAATGGTTTTATGTACATGCCTACAACATAACTTTAATGCATCGGATCCCATTATAACTCTACAGTTAAGCGTACTCAGGCTAGAGTAGTACTGGGATGGGTGACCACCCAAGAAGTACTAGTATTTTACATGCCTATGGCATTTTATAAACTTAGTCCAATTTATCCCACATGCATCATGGGAATCGCTCTCCTCTTCCTCTCTCATATATAATTGAGGTGAAGGAGGCCCTTTAAGCATGCAATGGAGTGTGATATAAAGCTTCTTTTGAATGAAGCATAGCCAACATCTCTTTCTTTTCTGAGATAAGCTACCCCATTTTTCTTGTTTGTGTTCTACAATGTTTTTCTATCTTATTTAGTAATAAAAGTTGGGTTTCACTATATTTTTGTGTTCTCTTCTATATTTTTGTGTATTTCATTGTTATATCTCAGTTGTATTCATGTCGTTCTCAAAATAATCCATATCAACCAGAAAATCAAAATGTACAACAACAGGAGTAGTAGGTACCTCAAAATCATGCAAGTATTGTTAGAATATATACCAGGTTAAGTAGACCCCCTAAACGATACTCTGCTTCATTGTATTATTTATTGTTGACCGATTATAGTGAACTAGAAAGTTATGAAGAGGCAATGCAGGTAGACATTTAAAAGAAGTGGGAGCAAAGCATGAAAGAGGAAATGGATTCCTTGGTAAATAACCAGATTTGGGACTTGGTTCAGTTTCCTGCGGGAAAAAGAGCATTGTGGAATAAACGGGTTTACAAGTTGAAGGAAGAATATGGAGGTAAAAAGAGGTACAAGGCTAGACTTATTGTAAAGGGGTTTGCACAAAAGAAAGGTATAGATTTTGATAAAATATTTTCTCCTATTGTTAAAATGACTTCAATTAGGACTATTTTAAGTCTTGTGGTAGTAGAATATTTGCATCTTGAACAGTTGGATGTAAAAACAACTTTTCTCCATGGGTATTTGGATGAAGATATTTATATGCATGAACCATATGGGTATGAGGTCAAAGGAAAGGATAATTTCGTATATATGTTGAAGAAGACCTTGTATGGTCTAAAACAAGCTCCAAGGAAGTGGTATTTGAAGTTTGACAAGTTTATGACATAAAGTAGATGTCATTTTGATCACTCTGTTTATTTTAAGAGGATACAAAATGGAAGTTATATTATCTTTCTATTGTATGTAGATGGCATGCTTGTTGTAGGGTCTAATATGCAGGGTATAAATGCATTCAAAAATAAATTATCTAATTCATTTGCGGTGAAGGATTTGGGTGCTGCAAAGAAGATCCTTGGTATGAGAATAACAAGAGATAGTAAAAATCACACATTGGCATTGTCTCAGGGTGAGTACATAGATAAGGTGATGGAGAGGTTTAGAAAGAAAAATGAAAAACCAGTTAGCACACCTTTGGAAAGCCATTTAAAATTAACCAAGGAAATGTGTCCCAAGACACAGGAGATGATAGAATACATGTCCAGGGTCCCTTATTCATCAACAATTGATAGCTTGATGTATGATATGGTGTGCACAAGACTAGATATTGCACATGCAGTGGGACTTGTGAGCAAGTATATGAAACATATTGGTAAAGAACATTGAGAGGAAGTAAAGTATATTCTTAGGTATTTGAGAGGTACTAGTAATCATGCATTATTTTTTGGAGGTTCAGACACTATTCTACAGGGATATGTTGATTCATATATGGCAAGTGATAAAGATAATAGGAGGAGCACCACAAGGTATGTTTTTACTATAGGTGGAACAACAGTGACTTGAATTTCAATACTACAAAAGGTTGTTTCACTTTCAACAACGAAAGCATAGTATTTTGCTGCTACAAAGTCTAGTAAAGAGATGATTTGGTTACATAGGTTTATGGAGGAATTGGGAAAGAAGAAAGATAATAGAAGGTTGTAATGTGACATTGAGAGTGCCATTAATCTTGCGAAGAAATTAGCCTTCCATTCTAAGACTAAGAATATACAACTCAGGTACCATTTCATACAATTTTTCTTGTAACATGGACATTTGAAGTTGGAAAAGATACATACTAGCCAGAATCCTTCAGACATGTTAACAAAGGTAGTAACTAGGGAGAAATTGATTTCCTTCTCACTTTTAGTTGGCCTTCAAGCATGAAGGTGAAGATGAGAAATTTTCTAGGTCCAAGGTGGATCATATTCCAACAGGTACATCAATAGTGGAGTTGTTGTGATCAGTCTCCAACTGGGAGATTGTTGGTTGTAGAGTCTGAGTATATTCCCGATTCAAAGGTTTGTTTCAGCTATGCTTGGATCCCATTTCTTGATAGGGGGGTGTGGGGGGGATTTACACCCTACTACTATTTTCAAGGGGGTCAATGGGGGGCAGAGAAAATTAATGGATCCCCCCCCCCTGGAGGGGGGTTCGGGGGTAGCACCCCCGAAGAAAATTTTTGGGAAAACAATCCTTGTAAAATATTGTAATTTCATAGTCAAGTTGGACCATTCATTATAAGGTCAGAGATCCATAGGTAGAATTTATGTTAGGGATTTTTTCCCTAGAAGGAAACTCTATGTTATGAGGGAATTGTATTCCGTTTGTTCGTTAAAGTGAATATTGTATTCTGAGGGAGGAGGCTCTGAGATAAAGAAGAGGAAGTTACAAAGAGCATGTTATAGGTTATATCCCTTAATTTTACTGGATAATAAAAAGTAAGGACCTAGAAATTTCTCTAGTGTAAGTAGCCCACACTGGGTGAACCATATATATCTATTTCTCTATTTTATTGTTATGTTCTGTGTTTTATTTATGATTTTTTTTTAATTTTTTTTCTCTCGATCATGTTTTTCTAACAAGTTGTGCCAAATATTATGAAAATAGATGAAATTATTTATGCAATCAATTCTAGAAAGGTACCAGCCTATGGAGAAATCAAGGACTTCTATGCTTGGATTACTATCACTCCCCATATTATCACCATTTTCACTATTATAGTGGTTGATCTTCCCCAAACATATCGAGTAGTCCTTGGAAGATATTGGTATTTAATGATTGGTGGTTACATAATGAATGGTGTTAATTGCATGATGCTACCGAACAAAGATGGGACAATGTTGAAAGTTCCTCGTAAGCCCAGAAAACCATTTTCACTTAAAAATAAAGAGAATGAAATGATGCAAGATTATATAGATGTGGGTATTATTAATTATGCTATACTTGAATTGGAGTTGTCGGAAATTTTGAAATAAGAATTATTAATAATAATGGAGAATTTCATAATGGAGAATTATTAATAATGGAGAATTTCATTTTATGGTGCATGCTCAATCTCAGGGAGTGGGGTTGGAGTTGTACTTAAAAGTCCCTATAAAGTCATATATCCACATTCTATTATATTGGAATTTCCATGTATCAGCAATGAAGCAGAGTACGAAGCATTAATTCAAGGGATGATTCTAGCATTGGAAATGAACATTGAACAGTTGATTATAACCGGTGACTCTGAATTGGTTATAACTCAAGTCATTCAAAGATATAAGATCAAGAAACAAAAACTCAAGCTTTATGTCAAAAGAGTAAATGAATTAATGGAGGCTTTCTATTCATTTAATATAGCTTTTATCCCTAGAGAGAAAAATCAAAAGGTAGATTCATTGGCACTTGCTGCTTCATTATCTAATCTAGAGGATATTCAAAGAAAAAGTTCATTTCAAGTGAAAATAATTTTTAGACCTTCGGTGCTCGACAATCAAGAATACCTTTAGGTATTTGAAAATTATGAAGAATTGAATGATTTCTTGGCCAATGAAAATTATTACAAGGAGAATCATAATAGTGATGCCCCTATTCCAAAAGACTATGTAAAACTTGAATCTCTTTTTATGAGAGATGATCAAGAAAAGAATATTAAGGAAGAAGTATTAGTTTGAAAGGTACAAGAAACAAAGAAAATGAATATTGGATTTGAGATTTCCCCAAAATATGCAAATCTTTGGATTGATTGCACATTAGAATAGATTGACCAATATACTGCCTTATTCAAAGAATATTATGATGTATTTGCATGGATCTATGATGATATTAAGGCATATGACAAATCTATATTCCAACATATCATACCATTGAGGGAAGGGGAAATCCTTTTAAGAAGAAAATTAGAATGATGAATCACAAATTGAAGCCATTGGTAAAAGTGGAATTGGAGAAATTAAAAAATGTTGGAATTATATATCCCATTAGACATTCAGATTGGTTCTCAAATCCAGTAGTGGTGAGGAAAAAGATTGGAGAAATTCGAATGTGTGTTGTTTTCATAGATTTGAATAAAGAAAGCATCAAAGACAACTATCCTTTTCCTAACATGGAATTCTTGCTTCAACAAGTTACTGGATCATCTTGTATGACCATTAGACGGTTTTTCATGATATAATCAAGTATTGGTAGCAGAGGAAGACATGCCCAAGATTTCCTTTATAACACCTTGGGATATATATGCTTATGCTCACATGCCCTCTGGTTTAAAAAGCACTAGAGCTAGTTTTCAAAGGGCCATGGATCATGCATTCAAAGATTTTATAGGGATATTTATGGTTGATTATTGAGATGATATTATTGTCCATTCCAAGACAAGAGAAGAACACATCCATCATTCAAGGTAAGTTTTTGAAAAATGTAGATTATATGGGATCTCTCTTAATCCAAAGAAATGTTTATTTGTTGTATCTGAAGGAAAGTTCTTGGGACATGTAGTTAGTAAAGAAGGAATATACATTGATCCTAGAATAATAAGAGCCATTAATTAATTGAATCCTCCATATTCAAAGAAAGGGGTGCAATAAGTTTTCAGTAAGATAAAATTTGTGAGAATATTTTTTCCTGATTATGCAAGCATTTTCAAGCCAATCAATTTATTGTTGAAAATAGATTAGAGATATGAATGGACTTCAAATACTCATAATGCGTTTAACAATATTAAACGAGAAATCATGATAGCACCTGTAGTTATCAGTCCAAACTTTAAAAGATATTTTATTTTATATTATTTTGCTACAAAAGGGGTCGTGGATTTAGTTCTTACACAAAGAAATTCTAAAGGGTAAGAATTACCAATAAGATTCATGAGTAAATACCTTCATGATTATGAGCTAAAATATTTAGAATTGGAAACGTAGGTACTCTCTCTTGTTAAGGAAGTAGCACATTTTCAGACTTATATTTTGAGCTTGCATGTTATAGCGTATGCTCCATGTTCTCCAGTGAATATGCTCCTAAACCCAAAATTAAGAGAGGGAAAATGGGAAAATTGGTTGGCCAAGATTCAAGAGTATGATATCGAGATCAAAACATTAAAGGTATTTAAAAGACAATGATTATGCAATCTCATTGTAGAAAATGATGCATTCAATGGGGTGGTCTCATTTTCAGTTGGAAAAGCTAAGTCGAATTTTGAATGATACAAAGACATCATTTTTTATTTAATATCTAGATAGTTCCCAATCATTATGACTCCCAAAGAAAGAAGAGCTATGTAAATGAAATCCAATCAATATGTATTAATTGTAGGGATATTGTTCAGATGAAATTATGATGGTATGTTATTGAGGTCTGTAGATGAAATGAAGGCTCAAGAACTAATAAAGGAATTTCATGAAGTTATATGTGGAAGACATTTTGCACCAACCACTACTTCCCACATAATAATAAGAGACAGGTATTATTGGCCAGCAAGTTTTAAGGATTCATATGCAATGGTGAGGAAATGCCTTTCCTGTAAAAAATTCTTAGGAAAGATGAAGAGGTATACAATTCCTTTGCAACCTTTACTAGTCGAAGAACCATTTGCATAATGGGGAATAGTTGTCAATGGGCCAATAAACCCAAAATAAAGTAAAGGACATGTATACATTCTTACCACCATATATTATTTTACAAAGTGGCAGGAAGCAGTGGCATTAAAAAGGGTTGATTATGAAGAATTTATAAAGTTTCTTAAAGAAAATATTTTAACAAGGTTTGGGGTACCAGAAAGGTTCATCATTGATAATGGGTCAATCTTCATTGGATCAAAGTTTACCAATTTTTGTGGGGAATATGGTATTTTAATGGGGAAATCATCAAATTACTATCCTCAAGGAAATGGACTTGTTGAATCAATAAACAAAACATTGATTAAAATTCTAAAGAAGACAATTGAGAAAAATCAAAGCACTTGGCATTTAAAATTGATAAATGTTTTTTGGGCAAGTAGGATGACACCAAAGGATAGCACTGGAATATCCCCTTATGCGTTGGTCTATGGAAAATAATAAAAAATGCCACTTAGTCTTGAATTGAATGCTCTGACCTACACAATAAATATTGAAGATACAAAATATTGTCCTCCTTTGCAAAATATATTGAATCAATTGTTAAAGCTAGAAGAAGAGAGAGCTAGAGCATTAAAGAAAATATGTCAGAGACAGCAAAATTTCAATAAGTATTTTGATCAAAGTGTGACAATAAATAATTTTCAAAAAGGTGAACTAATACTGCTCTGGAAAAAATAAAAATAAAATCCCTCTATGCATACTAAATTTGAAGCACTCTAGATCGAGCCCTATCTCATTTAAAATATTTTAAGCTTCAACTCATACATGCTCAAGGATATGAAGGGAATTATTTTTATGTTGCTTGTCAATGGGAAACACTTGAAGACTTACTTTGCTTGAATTTTTCTTCTCTCTGGTACATAATTTGTTTTCATGGTTTTGTATATTCTCACCTCCTAGACTCCATTTCCCAACTAATAAGACATATGGTCTTGATATTCTAGATTCTTGATAACTCGTAGGGGGTGTTATCCCCTAACCTAGGGATAACTAGGGAGATTATGTCTCGAGGCCCATAGGTCCTAGACATGGAGTAACAAGAGCCATATCGACTTGAGCATGGCCCTAGAGGGCCCATCCTTTCATTATTCAGTGCCTCCACTTTGTCAGCAGCAACAACATCCATCACCTCGGCTTGGTCCTACAACAAGGATGGATATTTCTCCATGAGGTAATGAGTCTGGGTATCATGGTATGTGTCACTACGATCCTCAAAACCTTTTAATATGTGCATTTAATTCTTTTTTCTTCTAACGTGTGCTTGGATCTTATGCTTTTCCACTTGACCAAACCTGAGGGGAATGGAAGTATGTCATAGTAAGATGGTACCCATAGGGTTTGAGTTTCCATTGGGGGTATTCATGAAAGAATATCATCTGCTCCCACCATACTTACCACTTTTCATCTTTTTCCCGCTCATACATCCCATTTCATTGGTCCAGGAATTGGGTTGGCTAAATATCTAAGGGTTGTACCTTACCTTGTTGGAAGAAGGCGCTAAAGGCCTAGAGGGTAAAAGTAGTTGGAAAAAGATAAAATACAAAGGAATGAAACCTTGATATGCTTTGCCCAGGAATCCCCGAGAAAGAAATAAGAAGATTCTCAATAAGAAATAGTGGGACCCATAAAAAATAATAAAACAAGACCTAGTTAGAGGATAGGGGATCTCATCATGAGATAGCCTATTAGGTCCATGGGCATGTAGCGGTATGACACTACCAAAATATAGTCACCACGTCAGGATAGTGTCTCTTGGTGGCATAAGCAAGAGAAATGGGGTCTCATCACCAGCCATCCTTTTCATTTTTGTGAAATGCTTGTGGGTAACATTATCACCACTAGTCACCATGTCAGGGTAGTGTCCCCTAACTATCCTATTGAAATAAAAAGAAATAAGAATAATGATAAAATTGATTAATGGTATTGGAAGCATTTGCATCCATGACAGGTGCAACTCAGCCTCTTCAGAGGCACCCACAGGTAAGTCATACATTACCCTACTTTCACTGCACCCCTTGCCCAGACATCCCTTACCACCTCATCCAATCACATGGACTAGATTGAATTCCCCTATAAGCATCCCACATCCAATGAGCATTATCCCAATAGGATCTCCTAGAATTCCCTCCAAACTTGGCTTTCATATTAGCATAATGTCTTTGAGCACTTTTCCGATTAAAGTGGGTTTTATGCACATGTTTAATAACTTGATGATTAGATGTGATTGACATTGCTATGATCCTTGTGACTTATGAGCCCATGGAGGGTGTATTTGTTGATGTTGCAGGGCCACACCTGATGGAAAGGTACCCCAATCGATAGGTACACATGGGGATATGATTAGTTCGGACCTCCATGGGGATAAAATCCCACCAGATGGATGTTGAGACACCAGCAGGGGGCAAAGACAGATCATAGGATTGCACCAGAGAGAGAGGAGGACGTTTCACCAGGGATAGCCTGACAGGCCTATACCCAAGGGGTTTTTTCCCTTTCCATCATGATGTAGGCCTTGGAAGTACCATGACATCACCCAGGTCACCCATGACATCATACAAGGTTTTGAGATATTTTGGAGACATTTGTGTGCCAAGTGGCACATGTGGTAGGTTTCTGAGGCCCAAGAAGGCCTAACGTTTTGCTCAAGGAGGCCAATGTTGCCCAAAAAGGGCCTAACATCACCCTAAAAGGGAATGAAGTCACCTTAGCATATTTATTTAGGGTTTATTTGTGACATTTAATGTAAAAATTGGATATTATTTGTAACTCGCCATGTCAACCTTTTTGACCTAATTTTGGTCTTTAGTATTGTATAAATAAGGGGAAATTACCTCTTATTTTTCATCATCTTTCACTCACACTTGTGAGGTCTGAAATTTGCACCCTAATTAGGGTTTTATGATAGAAATTTAGTGCACACTTGTTGAAGGAAAGCTAATCTTGGTGTTTTTGGGCATTTTCTTGGTGGAAAGTCTACAACTAGGTGATATGCTAGATTATTCTTGGTGAATGTAAGTAAAATTCTGAAATTGTTCTTTCTTTTGAATGGTTATGGTATCTTTACTTTTAATTTTTCTAAGATTATGATATTTCTAGATTAAAACCCTAGGATATTAATCACGTGTTATTATCCTTATCTCAATTGTTATTTTCCTACTAGATTGTGCCAAAGAGTCATTTTTCTTCCATTACTGAGGGCCTTACCATTGCAACACCCTAGTACTTGTTGCTCCATCTTAGTCGTCATTTTCTTCATCTTTGAGTTAAATAAGGAGAAAAATCTACTAAGGCCTAGGGTTACCTACACCTTAGTAGTCATTTTCCCCTAGGGTTTGGTGGTTGAAGCCTTGGCTTACCAACACTTCATTCATCAACTCCTCTTGTCTTTGGCTCTCCAATTATCATCATTTTTCTTCAACATTTTTTGCCACTTTAGTGACTCCATTTTCCCTAAGAAATCACTAGTCTAATTCCTTTATTGAGTAATTGATCAACACAACCTTCAAAACCTATTCTTTGGACAACCTACTAACACTTTCTAACCCTAGAATAGCTTGATCTACTAACCTAATTGTTGTTGTTTCTAAAGTAAGTTACAACCATTAAATGCAACATTAAAATCTCATAAAGCAATTGTAAAGGTTGAATTATACTTTTTCTTATGTGCTTCTCTCAAATGCTAATATTATGACTTCAATGGTTAGTGGTTTTTAGTCATTTTGAAGCTAGTTTCAAGACATTTTATGTGAAGTATTTCTCTATAAACATTGTTGTTATAATATTTATGTTTACTTCACCATATTCAACAAATTGCTTTATTTAATAAATTCAATGGTTTTATGAAGTGCTAAATATCAAGTGCTCTTGCAAATATATAGTTTTCATGTTGCTTTGTTCCAAGAAGGTACACTTCTGGCATATTATCTCTTCATTGGTTATTTAAACCAGACTTTTTGATCGGTGGTGACTTGTGAGAGGGGATATTTACCTAGCCACTTTGACTTTGCATTCTCAAACCACTAGGTTATCAGGGACGTCTCCCCTGGGATACCACCCTAAATAGAAAGAGAAATCCTATTGAGGTGACAGTGATAGGATAGTCTCTCGCTACGCCAATTTTCTTTCATTTTACCTTCTCTTCTATCAAAGTAAAAATTGTGTGATAACATTTTGGCACCATTGTCTAGGAACACTGAGTCAATCCTCCTCAAACGACACTTTTTTGTTAAGCCTCTCCTAAAAAAACCTTTATCTTAGAAGCTTACCTAGCGACTCCACTAAGGGTGACTCCCTTATCTCTTTCATAATTTCAAGAAAATTATCTTAGAAGAAAGCCTCCCCGAAACTCTCTTGTAGTAAAATCACTCTTCGGAAGCAGTCTTCCTTTAAACACAATGTCTAGCATGGGAACTGAGACCACCATTCCAACCCAAGCCAATAACCAAAGACAATGGCCATCCAATCTTTTCAAAGTGCTGGACATGAAAGATATACCAGGATACCCTAGGCAAATGCCCCCTAAGTATGAGAAATGGCTACCTAAATTCACTGAAAATGATTCAATCAATGTCGAGGATCATATGAGAAATTTTTGGACATTTTTCCAGCTTCATCCCATTAGTGATGATGTTGAAGACTTGGTTATGAAACTTTTCTCTGCTACGCTCCTGGATGGCTCAAGATGTTGGTACAATAGTATTCCTGACGGAAGTATTAAAACCATGGATAAGTATTAAATCCTTTAGAGACAAGAACCCCCAAACAATCCAATAAGATCAATAAATAACCAAAAGGATCGAAGACAACCTTCTATCATCCAAAGTTGAACCTTTCTCATCCCCAAGAATCAGAATAGACACTAAACCCAAGATAGTCTACAATGTTGAGCCTGCTTCGGACATTAGTGTTAGCCCAACTACATTGCATATGACTATAGACGGCATGGAAAAACCCCAAGAACTAATGATGAATAGGATTTTCAACCTGGAAAGAACTCGACATTAAACCCCTAGGGTTCCATACAAGGGTCAATTCTAGAAAGGGAACCAAGTTTTCAAACCAAATAATTATCAAGAGTTTCCAAATACTTTAGCTCCTACAAATGTGGTGGATGAAAACCATTGGTTCTTACAATGAATTGAGGCACACTGGGATCATGATTGTCCTTACAACAATGGAGGTCATGACCAAGTAAACATAATGAACCACTCCATAGAGGGACCCCAGATGTACCTTAATATTTCCCCTAAGGAAAATCAAGAGGGCATAAAAGCAGCGAGGAAAGTTAGGATGGAGGTGATAAAAACTTTGGACCAATAATCAAGAGAGATATTGAAGAAACAAGAATTCCAGGTGTATACTAGACAAAAGAAGCCAAACCAACCTCTTTCTACCAATCCTGTAGTATCCCAAACGAGGCCTCCACCCATGAACATTATCCTACCTAAGAACCTTCCCCAAAATGAAAGAGTGGACTTAAACTTTGATTTTGAAGGGGCATTATCCAATATGCATGTGACCATCCCCTTAAGAGAAGTCATCAAGGTACCATTTTTCATGGAAAGATTTGATAATTTCTTCAAAGGATTAGATGGACCGATGGACCCTCCTATCATGTTACAATCCAATCACTTTAGGGTCCAATATGATGAACACCCACCTTTATTCATGACCTTGTTGATGAATAACAAGTCCCTCAACAACTGTATGGTGGATTCAAGGACAGGTGCCAACATGATGTCCCTCAAGGTTATGCAACAATTGGGCCTTAAAGTCACATGAACTTATAGGAATGTGTGTGGTTTTGAGTCTAGAACAATACCCACACATGGGGTAATAGAAAATGTGGAAGTATTCCTTAATAAATACCCCGAGAGAGTGATCCATATTGACATTGTGGTAGTAGATGTCCCAGATGTGTGGGGGATGTTATTTTCTAGAAAATTTTCTTCAATGTTGGGAGGAACTCTCGAGATTGACATAACCTACATCAATGTACCTATGAATGATGGAACAATAATCCATCTCCTGAATGTGCCAATAACCAAAATCCATGTGAAAGAAATTAATGACCCCGTCAAAACTGACAAGGCACATGAGCCAATCATGGAAAGTCTTCCTGAATTTTTTCATGATGATATTCCCTTTGCTACGGAGGAATACTTTGATCAAATACAATGGACCAAAAGAGAATATTATCAGCCACTCCTGGACAAGTATAAAGGTAAGGAAGTTGGGGTTGTAAAGCAATTAAAGAAAGGATAAGAAAGTGTATTGATTCAACCATCCCAACAATAAGTTTTCACAGTAGAGTCCCACCCTCCTCCCTTTGCACAATTTACTAGGGTTGTCCAAGAAACAACCAAGTTCAAAACTAGAGAATACAGATAAGGAGACATAGTATGAATGTGAGACACCACGAAGGGAAAACGTACTAATCTCAAAGGATATATAGAATTTTGGTCTGGGTCTTTCAAAATCGGAAGGAAGTCAGTCAATGATACCTATTATTTATCCACATTGGAAGGAAGAAGGCATTTGTTACCAGTTAGCAGGCACCTCCTCAAACCCCATAAGGGGGTGCATACTTGACTTCACAGGTCACAGGTTATGGCAAATATTCTGAGGTTCTCATGTGCTCTACGATGAGCAGATGTCCCCGCATTGGAGCTATATGTTATCCCCTAACCTAGGTATAACTAGGGAGATTATGTCTAGAGGCCCACAGGTCCTAGACATGGAGTACTGAGAGCCAGATTGACTTGAGCATGGCCCCGGAGGGCCCATCCTTTCATTCTTTAGTGCCTCCACTTTGTCAGTAGCAACAACATCTATCATTGTGGCATGGTCCTGCAGCAGGGATGGATCTTGATCCATGAGGTAATGAGTCCGGGTATCATGGTATGTGTCACTCTGATCCTCAAAACCTTTTAATATGTGCATTTAATTCTTTTTTCTTCTAACATGTTCTTGGATCTTATTATTTTCCACTTGACCACACTTGTGGGGAATGATAAGATTCCATAGTAAGCTGGTACCCATAGGGTTTGAGTTTCCACTAGGGGATTCATGAAAGGCCATTGTCCACTCCCACCATACTTACCACTTTTCTTCTTTTCCCCGCTCATACATCCCATTACACTGGTCCAGGCATTGGGTTGGCCAAATATCTAAGGGTTGTACCTTACCTTGTGGGAAGAAAGAGCTAAAGGCGCAGAGGGTAAAAGTAGCTAGAAAAAGATAAAATACAAAAGAATGAAACCTTGAGATGTTTCATCTAGGGATCCCCGACAATGAAATAAGAATCTTCTCAGCAAGAAATAGAGGGACCCATAAAAAATAATAAAACAAGACCTAGTTAGGGGTATGGGGTCTCATAACGATCCAGCCTATTAGTTCCATGGGCATGTGGTGGTATGAAACTACCAATAGCTGGTCACCATGCTAGGGTAGTGTCTCTTGGTGGCATAGCTAAGAGAAAGGGGGTCTCATCACGATCCAACCTTTTCATTTCCGTAAAATTCTTGTGGGTAACATTGCCACCACTGGTCACCATGCCACAAAAGTGTCCCCTAAATAGCATCTTAAAATAAAATGAAATGATAATAAACATAAAAGGAATGAATGGGATTGCAAACATTTTCATCCATGACAAGTGCAACTCACCCTTTTCATAGGTACCCACAGGTAATCCATACATTTACCTTCTTTCATTGAACCCCTTTCCTAGACATCCCTTACCACCTCATCCAATCACATGGCCTAGACTAACTTCCCCTGGAAACATCTCACATCCAAAGAGTATTATCCTAATAGGACATCCTATATTTCCCTCCAAACTTGGCTTTCAGATTATCATAATGTCTTTGATCACTTTTCTGGGTAAAGGGGGTTTTATGCACATGTTTAATAACTTGATGATTAGATGTGATTGAAATTGCTATGATCCCTGTGACTTATGAGCCCATGGAGGGAATATATGTTGATGTTGCAGGGCCACACCTGATGGACAAGTACACATGGGGAGATGATTAGTTCCGATCTCCATGGGGATGAAAGCCCATTGGATGTATGTTGAGACCCCAGCAGGGAGCAGAGACAGATCAGAGAATTGCACAAAAGAGAGAAGAGGATGTTTCAATAGGGACATCTTGGCAGGCCTAGACCCAAGGGGGTTATTCCCTTTCCATCATGATGTAGGCCTTGGAAGTCCCATGATTTCACCCAGGTCACCCATGACATCATCCAACATTTTGGGATGTTTTGGAGGTATTTGTGTGCCAAGTGGCACGTGTGGTAGGTTTCCAAGCCCCAAGAAGACCTAATGTTGTGCTCCAGGAGGAAAACGTTACCCAAAAAGGGACTAACATCACCCTAAAATGGCATGACATCACCTTAGCAGCTTGATTTAGGGTTTATTTGTGACATTTAATGTAAAAAATGGATATTATTTGTAATTGGCCATGTCGTCCTTTTTTACCTAATTTTGGTCTTTAGTATTGTATAAATAAGGGGAAATTACCTCTTATTTTTCATCATCTTTCACTCACACTTGTGAGGTCTTAAATTTGCACCCTAATTAGGGTTTTATGACTAAAATTTAGTGCACACTTGTTGAAGGAAGGATAATCTTGGTGTTTTTGGGCATTTTCTTGGTGGAAAGTCTATAACTAGGTGATATTCTATATTATTCTTGGTGAATGTAAGTAAAATTATGCAATTCTTCTTTCTTTTGAATGGTTATGGTATCTTTACTTTTCATTTTTCTAAGATTATGAGATTGATAGCTTAAAACCCTAGGATATTAAGCACATGTTAGTGTCCTTATCTCAATTGCTATCCACCTACTAGATTGTGCCAAGGAATCATTTTTCTTGAAGCCATTAACAAGGGACTTGCCATTGCAACACCCTAGTACTTGTTGCTTCATATTAGCCTTCATTTTCTTCATCTTTGAGTTAAACAAGGGGGAAAATATACTAATACCTAGGGTTACCTACACCATAGTAGTCATTTTACCCTAGGGTTTTGTGGTTGAAGCCTTGGCTTACCAACACTTCATTCATCGACTCCTCTTGTCTTTGGATCTCCAATTATCATCCTTTTTCTTCAACATTTTCTGCCACTTTATTGACTCCATATTCCCTAAGAAAGAACTAGCCTAAGTCCTCCATTGAGTAATTGATCAACACAACCTTCAAAACCTATTATTTGGACAACCTACTGACACTTTCTAACCCTAGAATAGATTTATCTACTAACCTACTTGTTGTTGTTGCTGAAGTAAGTTACAACCATTAAATGAAGCATTAAAAACTCATAAAGCAATTGTAAAGGCTGAATTATACTTTGTCTTATGTTCTTCTGTCAAATGCTAATATTATGACTTCAATGGTTAATGGTTTTCAATCATTTTGAAGTTAGTTTCAAGACATTTTATGTGAAGTATTCCTCTATAAACATCGTTTTTATAAGATTTATGTTTACTTCACCATATTCAACAAATTGCTTTATTTACGAAATTCAATGGTTTTATGAAGTGCTAACCAACAAGTGATCTTGAAAATATGTAGTTTTCTTGTTGCTTTGTTCTGGGTAGGTACACTTATGGAATATTATCTCTTCATTGGTTATTTAAACCGAACTTTTTGATCAGTGGTGACTTGTGAGAGGGGATCTTTACCTAGCCATTTTGACTTTTCCTTCTCAAACCCCCAGGTCATCGGGGATGTCTCCCCTAGGCCTACCACCCTAAATAGAAAGAGACATCCTATTGATGTGATAGTGATAGGATAGTCTCTTGTTATGCCAATTTTCTTTCCTTTTACCTTCTCTTATATAAAAGTACAAATTGTGCGATAACAGGGAGTTATCATCCCACAATTGGAGGTAGTTTTTAAACGTCATAAGTCCTTCTTTCTTTTTCATTACTCTTCCCTTATATTTCTTGTAAGTATGTTTACCTCCCATAAAATTTCATTCTCATGCCTCATCTCCATGACTTATGCTTTTTTTTCCATACTTTTGTTGTTTCTTTATATTCGCAAGTTGGAAGTCTCGCGGACTCAAGGTCTATCACTTTTCATCTTTGAACCATTTTTCCAAAATTAGTTTATTTTTCACTCATGGACACACGGGCTCGCAATCTGTTTTATTTTGCATCTCTTGTCTTCAAAAGTCCATCCGAAAAGTATCAATACTTAGTCATTTTTCTTATCATGACAGACTCATGGACTTGTGGACTCTTAGACTCACAATCTCATTCGAATGTTTCCACACCATCTCCCCACCATGACATGTACTTTTTTTTCATAGTTCTCAATTCATATTAAATGCTAATTCTACAAACTCAACTGATAAATTGAATTCTGAAAAGTTCATTATTAATGATGTTTCTATTGAGGCAAATCACATTCATTTCAGGTTAGTTCTTTCATCAAGGATCTAACTTAAATATTATTTCATTATTCTAAGTGGTATTATGAAGAAGTCTATCAACCTATTGAATATGGATGAAAGAAAATAACATTTATATGGGGATACCTTGAATCTATTCACCAAAGAAGATCACAATTACCATTGGTCAAGGTCATATTGGTATTATTCAACATTACCAGACAAAGATAATAATAAGTTTTGGACATCAGGAATATCTCTCATTGGTTGTGTCCATGAGGTTTTTGAGTGCAAAGATATCGTCACCAGGTGTATTGATAAATTTGTCTAGAACTGATCCAAGGGATCAAAATATGCTCAAAAATCAAAGTGATCAAAATTTATTCAAAACGGACTTGTGCGTAGGTCACGTCCCCACAATGCCAATGAAACTTGAATGGGTTGAAACATATGTCATATGCGAGAGATATCAAGTTCTATCCACTTTGACAAAAATATAAAATTTTGCTGACTCTACAGTCTGTATATTCTGTATTATGTCGACGTGGTAGGATCGTACTACTGACATGGTAGGTTCATACTACTGACATGGTAGGGCCGTACTGGTGACATGGCAGGTGACCTTACTGACATATGGCAGGTGATCGTACTGAAACATGTCAAGTGTTGGTGTGGCAAAGGGGGACGTGGCAAGGTGTGGCAGGCTCATACGAGGACCTATCTGGATTTGACATGTGGTGATGTGTTGGACCAATGGTATGGTGCCACATGGCCCAGACATGGGCTGCCACATGGCACCACTCCATAGTGTAAAATTTGTTGGAGTTCATGGGGGTCGAACCTACGACCTCCAAGACAAGTGGAAGAGTACTAACATAGGCCTAGCTACCAACCTCCCTGCCAGTATTCCTTACTAAATATACATTAAAATTATATTATAAACTTGAAATATGATTCATCCGAGTGCGGAAAGGGTTGGGGATAAGCCTGAACCCTTGGTCTCAACCATACCTTAATCCTTAGCAGTGTAACCAGGGGCATGGGGAACCACAAGTGTCAGTCGCGGGCACATGTCATTTCCATATGACCATGCACAAAGTTCCAATGGTCAGTCGGTCTAGGGGGGAAATCCAGGTTAGCGCCCGACCAAATGGGGGGGGCATGAAACCACGTCCTCTTTCCTTCTAGGAACCTATACCTGTAACCATGCGAAAATTGCACCCACGATCAGAAATGACATGTGTGTTGAGTTTTTGGCACGAAAAACACATAGAGGCTAGGTTCAATCATTTTGGGTGCATTTTGGTAATAGAGACAACAAAGAATTGGGAGAAACTTCTAGGGAGTGATTCCAACTCAATTTTTCAACGTTCTAGAGCCATTGAAGCCATCTATTTTTCATTCTGAGAATTGTAAAGAACTAATTTTGACACTTTGAGCATTAATGAAAATGATCGATTGGAAGATGGACCAGGAGATGTAGCCCAAGAAAGGGGTGAACTCCTTTATCATTTTGATTTGTTAATGTGTTTACTTTGATGGTTGTTTATGATTTTTTATGCTGCTTATGATTAAGTAAAAATACTCATTAAGTTTTAATATGTGTTTGTAACTTGATCCTATTACCCAAGCACATACAATTTCACTCGCAATTTTAAAGAGACTCGAGTCTTTTGATTTTCAGATCAAGTTGGTATCAAAGCATAGGTTTTTGAAGGTTTGATTGTTTGCAAGTGATTTTTTCCCTATTCTTACAAGGTTGAAGCTCACAAGAGGAGAAGGTCAACTTGTAGAGCCAAGTTCTCAACTTTCAAGAAGGAGAACTACACAATCACCTCAAGCTTGAAGGAGATATTCACCAAGTATGGATCATAAGGAGAGTCATGAAACTCTAACTTCAAAGGCTTAAAATTTTAGAAAATATTTCTATGATATTACATAGATGGTGAGAGTTTTATTTGAAGAAAGAAATGCAAGGTTGCAAGGTGAAAGCTCAAACCCTCCAAAGGGTAATGGAGATAGTGGTGATAAAACTCCAAAAGTAAATGGAGGAAATGGTGATACTCCACCTCCTTCACCTTCATCTTCCACCTCTTCTACCATTTTAAAACCACCTCCAAATTCTCCAAAATAACATGGTAAAATTCCTCTAGAAACACAAGATTGATATTAAGTTTGAATTTCCTATGTAAAATGGAGAGGTAAATGCTGAGAAATTCGATAACTAGATTCATCATATTGAAGTGTATTGTAGGATACAAAGAATCAAAGATGATGAAAATAATATTCATCTTGCTTCTCTTAGATTGGAAAGTGCAACACTCATTTGGTGGGAAGCCAAAACTCAAGAGGGCGTGAAGAAACATGGTAAAGTTTTATCTTCTTGGAATGATTTTATTGTTCCACTTAAAAGATAATTTTATCCATTAGCATACATGTAGAAAGCTGTTATGGATTGGAAAAATTTTAGACAAGATAAAGGGAAAATTGTGCAAAGCTACACTCAAGAATTTAGAAGAAGAGCTTTGATTTTGGGTATATATTTATCTTCTCAAGAAACTTTAGTCAAATACATTGGAGTATTGCATAGCTACTTGAGGCACACAATACTTATGTTTAACCCTACAAGTCTAGATGAAGTTTGTGTAGAGGAAACTCATTTGGAAGCAAGAGGGAAGAATGAACCTCAAGAGGGAAGCAAGAAGCATTTTGTTAAAGGAGACAAGGGAAAGATGAAATTCAAAGGAAATGGAAGAAACAATACTTCAGTTGAGAAAGAGGGAGAGAAACTCTCATTTAAACATTTTTCAAAGGATGGCCATGATGAAGACCATTGTTGGAAACTTCATCCTGAAAAGAGACCCAAAAATTTCAACCATAAGGGGAAACCAAAGACTACTGCAACTACACAACATGATTTAGGTTCTGATTCGGGTGATGAAACACATATTATAGCCATGGGTTTTCAAGGTAAGGATTCTATTGAAAGTACTAATTCTTCAAGTAGTAGTAGCATCAATGAAACTCAACATGAAAAAGAAAGAATATAAATTTTCCACATAAGGGTTATTTCAAAGCATACCAAGATAGATACTCTTTTTGATATTGGATCTCAAGAAAACCTCATATCTGAAGACATTGTCAAGAAATTAAAATTGGAAACTACTCCACATCCTAAACCATACCCTCTAGGATGGATATGTGACAATGCTAAATTGCATGTGACAAGAAGGTGTAAACTTAGATTTGCCATCACTACAAATTTTATAGATGAGGTAGATCTTGATGTTATTCCATTGGATATTTGTGGTATTATATTGGGAAGCTCATATTTATATGATAGGAGATCCATATTTCATCGTCATGAGAACAAGTATCATTTGTTTAAAGCTGGAGTTGAGTACATTGTTAGAGCACATACAAAGAAGTTGAATTTGTCACTTGTAAATGTTGGAAAAATGAAGAGATTAGTCAATGCTAGTAAGAATTTTGTCCTCTTGATGATCAAACCCAATGGCAATATTGAAAAAGAAGCTTTCCAAGGTTGTGATGAAAAATTGAAATATGATTTATATGAGATTGTTAATCAATATGATGATATGTTTCAGGAACCAAAAGGATTTCCTCCAAAAATGGCTACCCAACATGAGATACAATTGTAGCAAGATTTTCCTCTTCCAAACATTGGTATGTACAAGATGTCAGTCATGGAGAATGATGAAATTAAAAAACATATCCAAGAGTTTCTTGACAAAGGGCTCATCGTTGCATGAATGCCACCATGTGGGTCACCAATTTTTTTAGTATGTTCTCATTCTAATTGCATGAATGCCGCCATGTGGGCCATTAAGTATTTTCTCATTCTAATCTTCCAGAAGGAAAAATTTGTTCCATCAAACAGATGGGGCTTAGAGGCCGAAGTCCCTTCACGACTTGTCATTTTTAAGCTTACAGATCTACCTTTGAATAAAAGGAACCTGCTCTGATACCGATTTTTGAAATTACTAAGACAACTGAGAGGGGAGGGAGTGAATCAGTTGTAATTGAGATTAAACAATTTTAAGTCTATTAAAACATTATTAATCTTTCTTCAAGTGATCATCAACAATACACAACATATGGACAGTAAAATTAAAGAGCATCAGTCACACATAAGGTATACACAGAGACAAATTTTCATGAGGAAACCCATAGAGGGAGAAAACCTCTTCTTCTTCGAAATGATAGGTAGTCTTTTAAGTTATGTACATCATATATAATTGAGCATCAACTCAATGTGAGGATGCTACCTCTGTTTTACAAGCTGCAACTTGTTTAAGAGCACCAACTCTCTCGTTTCTCTAGCACCCACTAGAAGGAAGCACCAACTCCCTTAATGTTCCAGCACCAACTGGATGGAAGCACCAACTTCTAGTTACACAGGCTCCAACCTGTATAACAGAGAACACTTGTTCTCCCTTGCACCACCTTGCCACCCT
>ML776723.1:815887-835419 GCA_009831015.1 Picea engelmannii
CATCTTTAGTTGTTCAAATTTCAATCTGTATGTTTGAAGTTTGGCATCTTTTACTTTCTCATTTCCTTCATAACTGCTAATAAGTTTATCCCACATTGCTTTGGCAGTATCAAGATGCATCACCTTTACAAACTTAGCTTCAGAAAGTCCATTAAAGATAGCATTCATCCCCTTAGCATTAAAACTAAACTCTAACTTATCATCCTTGGAGGCTAGCACAACAGGCTTTGTATATCCAGTCTCTACTACATCCCAAACATCTGCACCCAAGGCCATTAAGTATGTTCTCATTCTAATCTTCCAGAAGGCAAAATTTGTTCCATCAAACAGAGGGGGCTTAGAGGCCGAAGTCCCTTCATGACTTGTCATGTTTAAGCTTACAGATCTACCTTTGAATAAAAGGAACCCGCTCTGATACCAATTTTTGAAATTACTAAGACAACTGAGAGGGGGGGGTGAATCAGTTGTAATTGAGCTTAAACAATTTTAAGTCTATTAAAACATTATTAATATTTATTCAAGTGATCATCAGCAATATACAACATATGGACAGTAAAAGTAAAGAGCATCAATCACACATAAGGTATACATAGAGACAGATTTTCACGAGGAAACCCATAAAGGGAGAAAACCTCTTCTTCTTCGAAATGATAGGAAGTCTTTTAAGTTCTGTACATCATATATAATTGAGCATCAACTCAATGTAAGGCTGTTACCCCTGTTTTACAAGATGCAACTTGTTTGAGAGCACTAACTCTCTGGTTTCTCTAGCACCCACTAGAAGGAAGCACCAACTCCCTTAATGTTCCAACACCAACAGGATGGAAGCACCAACTTCCAATTACACAGGCTCCAACCTATATAATAGAGAACACTTGTTCTCCCTTGCACCACCCTGCCACCATGGTTTCTCTAGCTATAACCAGATGGAAGATACAACTTCCTGTGTTTAAGCTCTCACTTGAACCTCTTAGGACAGCAATCCTCCTGAGCACCTCCCAACCTCCCTAGAATATGAATGAATAAATAAACAGTCAACCATGCAGATAAATCAATTCTTACCAATCTTTATTTGTTCTGTAAATCTGGTCTTCTTCTAACTGTTCTGCAATTATTCTCTTCCTCTGTCTGTTCAGCAGGTCTTCTTTGCATCAACTTGTTATGTCATTCTGCTCTGCTTCAACATGTTCTGTTATTCTACTCTGCTTCAAGTTTTCTTCAGCATTTGCTACTCTTCTCTGAGTTTCATCTCACACTGTGCATATTCTCAATCTCACACTGCACAATCTATGATTTTCTCTTTCTTACAGTTTCATTCATTTTTCATACAGAACCACCAACCTCACACAATCTATCTCATTTTCTTTTATACACACACCCACGGTCGTTCCACTTCACGTTTCCTTAGGCAAAAGAAAGACAACTGTCTGAGCAATTGAAATGCCAACTGATTGGCAATCATGAGTCCATTTTGCTAATAGATTCGTAACTGAGTTAACTGTGAGAGAGAACAATAACCCTCCGATATTTTTTCAAATTCACCTGCACCGTTGGATTGGCTTCATGAGATCTTGCATTTATTTCAGCATTTCTGTGGCCAAGCTTAGCACCTCTAGCTTCTACTTCCATCTTCCATCGATGTGATCAATGGCTATGAACATGCGCTTATGCATAAAGTGCTTTTGTGATTTCTCATTTCATGAATTTCAACACTATGCTCCGTTGACTCCAAGTCAGCGAAATTTCAATCGCTTGTCGCATGTCCTATGATTCGATGGTACGGATCTGATCTTGATTCAACGGCTACGATTGAATCGCGATTTCGCATATCGTGATTTCAACATTCTTGTTGCATTGTTTTATTTGCCTCTCCATGCCGCGATTCGCGAAACTCCAATATGAATTTAGATCAACGGTCCAGATCTAATCTTGATTCAACGAGTATGATTGAATTGCGATTTTGACATTCTTGATGTTCAGTTTTTTTGTCACTTTAAAGTCCCGATCCACGAAGCTCCGAAATGGGATCAGATCAACGATCCAGATCACATTTTGATCTGACGACTGCGATTAAGTCGCGATTTCACATATGGTGATTTCAGGATTCCTGTGGTTATTATTCTTTGACATCTTCAACTCTCAATCCGTGAAACTCCGAAATGGACTGGTATTAATGGTCCAGATCAAACCTTGATCTGACGGCTCAGATTACGGCACGATTCCGCATATCGTGATTTCGGGATTATTGTGATTGATATTACTTGACATATCCAACTCTCAATCCATGAAACTCCAACATGGACTGGAATCAATGGTCCAGATCAAACCTTGATCTGACGGCTCAGATTATGTCAGGATTCCGCATATCGCGATTTCGGGATTATTGTGATTGATATTACTTGACATCTCCAACTCTCGATCCACGAAACTCCGACATGGACTGGAATCAACGGTCCAAATTCAACCTTGATCTGACGGCTCATATTAAATCGTGATTTCAAGAGGTTAGGAAACCCTGTTCCTTTGACTCTCTAGTCAGTGAAATAATGATCTATCCCCACTTGTCCTACCCATAAATGGACGATCCTCCTTCTTTCAGAATTTTGTACGCCCTCTTCTCCTTGTACTTTAAAAATCGTGCAGGTTCTCCTTGATCCAACGATGGTCGGGTCCTTCTCTTGGATCTAATCATCTAAGATCTGTCCTCCTCTTTAGCGCTCTTGTTGTTTACATTTAGATCTGACGGCCCTCATTCTTTCGGGAATTTTGAATGGGATCCAATGATCAGAAATGCTTCTCAAACTTTACAGGTCTTCGATCATTTGATCAATGTTTCATTTCCTTCGATCATTCAATCTTCCTAAACTTATCTTATGTTTTCCTGTTGGTTACAAACTTCCTATACTCATGCCATCTTCATTGTTGTACTTTCCATCAATGACAAGCATTCACTATTTGTTAAATATTTTCCATTCATTGTCTGTTAAATATTTGTCAACACAAACAACACAAATGTTCTTTCAGCATGTTTGGGTACATTTTGGGTTTGCCCAAATCCATTATTTTTTATTGATATTCTCAATTTTTTCGGAACTTTTGGTCTAACTTATGGGACTCATGGAAACCAAGCTAAAAAAGAACGCAAATTTTCATCCACAAACCGATGGTCAAACATAAGTGGTAAATAAAATAATAGTACATCTTCATGATTATTGCAACAAACATCATAAGATTTGGGATGAGCACCTACATTGCATTCAACATGCTTACAACTGGACTAAGCACTCTTTGAATCAAACATATCCATTTGAGGCATGTTTTGGTTATTTGCCAAAATCACCTTTATATTTTATCTTTGGGAAAGATATTGCTATTGATGGTCAATATGGCATTGATAGAGAAAATAAGTTCATTGAACAAATTCAGTTGGTGCATCAAATGGTACAAGAATAGTTGGAAAATAGCCAAGCCAAGAACAAAAAAAGACATGACAAGAATCATGTTGATCATAGTTTCCGTGTTGGAGATGAAGTTTGGATTTAGATTATCAAAGAGAGGCTTAAAAGAGAAGGTAAAAAAATGAAACCAATTAGATATGAATCTTTCAAGATTCTTGAAAAGATTGGTAACAATGCCTTTTGTTTGGATTTGCCTCCTTATATGAAAATGTATGCACTTGTTAATGTTTATAATTTGAGATTGTGTGAGCCTCCTTTGATTGATGATCAAGGAGAGCATGTTCAAATTCCTTCCAAAGATGATTTCTCTCTAGAATATCTTTCAGAACTACATGAACATACAATCCTTGACAGGAGGATGAGAACTTCAAAATGAGGGAATGTGGATTACCTTCAAGTTGGTCTCAAAGGAACAAATCCAAGCAAAGACAAATGAATTGAGGTTGGAAAGGTGAGGGAACTATACCCTCCTATTCAGATTGACTGAAAGTAGTCTTTTGGAGGTCCAAAAGCTTCCCAATGGCGAGGAGTGATCCAATGGATCAAAATATGCTCAAAATCAAAGTGATCGGAATAGCTTTAAAATGGACTCATGTGTAGGCCTCATCCTCATGATCCCAATGCAAATTGAATGGGTTCAAACATATTTCATGTGTGAGAGATATCACATTCTGTCCACTTTGCAAAATAGGCAAAAATTTGTTAACTGTACAGTCCATACAGTCCGTACAGTGCTGACATGGTAGGGCCATACTATTGACGTGGTAGGGTCATACTCGTGACATGGCATGTGACCGTATTGACATATGGTACATGACCATACTAACACATGGCAAGTGGTGATGTGGAAAAGGGTGGTGTGGAAAGGTGTGTTAGGCTCATATGAGGACCTATCCAACTTTGACAAATGGCGATGTGTTGGACCAATGGTATGGTGCCACATGGCATAGACATGGGATGCCATGTGGCACCCCTCCATAGTGTAAAAGTTGTTGGAGTCTATGGGGGTCGAACCCTCGACCTATAGGAAAAGTGGAAAATTACTAGTGTAGGCTAGGCTACCATCCCACCTACTAGTGTTCCTTACTCCATATACATTAAAACTATCTTATAAACTTGAAATATGATTCATCCAGGTGGAAAAAGGGTCAGGGATAAGCCCCAACCCTTGGTCTCGACCATACCTTAATCCTTAGCAATGTAACCAGGGGCATGGGAAACCACAAGTGTTGGTCGTGGACACATGTCATTACTACATGACCACACACGGAGTAACAACAGTCAGGTGCAGAAATCCAGGTTGGTGCCCAGCCACATGGGGGCCCACGTGACCATGTCCTCTACCCTTCTAGGCGCCTATCCCTATAACCATGTGACAATTGCACCCAGGATCGAAAATGGCACGTGTGATAAGTTTTTGGCATGAAAAACACACAAAGGATAGGTTCAGTCATGTGGGTGTGTTTTGGCGAGCAGAGACAACAAAGAATTGGGAGAAACTTCTAGGGAGGGATTCCAACTCAGTTTTTAGCCAAACCAGGTGTAGGAAGAGCCAAAATAGGGTTTTTTGGATGTTCTGAAGCCATGGAAGCCATCTATTCTTATTCTGAGCATTGTAAGGCACTGTTTTTGACACTTTGAGAATTAATGAAAATGATCCATTGGAAGCTGGAGCAAGAGATGTAGCCCAAGAGAGGGGTGATGTAACATCTCAGTTCTAACCCTTATGAACTATATTGTATTATGTAAATATGACTTAGGTTGGTGAGCTGGTAAAGTTGAAAAGGGTCTAGAGTGCCTAGGAAATGTAATACTTCATATACATTAATAAAATACACCACTAGTTGCAAGACAGACAAGGACAAAAGAGATAGGGGGCTATGATTCCACGAGAGAGGGGGCTTGAGGGGCTAAGTATTTTTATTATTATTTTATTTACCCATAATTGATTTTATGGAGAAAAAATATTACAAGAGATTCTTGGGAGGGAGGCCATGTGGCTCTTGTATTCATGTGATTTAAACATCCCTTGGGGGACATTTCGGGTCTTCTTCTTCATATTCTTTCCCTGGTTCGTTTTGTTCCCTTTTTCTTCTTCCTCTTCACTCACTATTGCTAGTTCGTATTCTCTTGGGATGAGCATGGAAACGAATGGAAAGAAGAGAATATCCATTAATGAATGGATTTAATAATTATTGATCATTCTAGGAGGGAATGGATTCCTATGTGCATGATCTTGATGGAAGTTTAGATAGAATTGTCCACAACTGTAAGTCCCGAGAGTCCCAATAGGGAGATTCTTAACCAGAAGCATTGGAGCCTTGGAAGGAGATGGAAAACCTGAGGGACTGCATGGCAGAGAAGGGGGTCCATTCTCTTGGGGTTGTGTAGGCTAGGTAGAAGAGAGATGGTGTACTTGGATTGTTGTGAGTGTTGAAAGGCTTGTAATAGCTTGAGTGTTGAGAGGCCTCTTAGTCATAATACTGATGAAAATTCAGATGGAATTGTCCACAATTGAGATTCCTTGGAGTTTCTAGTAGGAATATTTCCTGACCAGTAGCACTAGATCCCTGGAGATAAATGGAACAACCTGAGGGACGACATGGAAGAGAAAGGTGTTCATTTCTTGGGGTTGTGCAGGCTAAGGGAGAAAGAGAGATGGAAATTAGGATGTGTTGTGAGGTCGGGAAACTTGAGAGCTACTTAGCCAACTGTTGTGTGTTTAGACTTGGCCTAGGACCTGTCCTTGTGGATTTATAGCCCTGGCTCGGGGGTGACCTGTGTTGAGAGTAAATGAACAATGATTTCTATGGTTGGGAGGAATGTCCTTGGTCTGCAACTAGTTGGTGAACGTTTACTTGAAAATATAAGTGCTCTCAGTGTTTTCGATGTAATGTTTATTTCTGTTGTCTATTTAATTATATCTGAGATATGTATTTTCAATGTGCATGTCTCCTGACTATATTTTATTTATGGCATGTTGCTTACTTCTTTATGTTGTAGCTTGGATCTTGTCTTATTGTTGGGGCTCATAAATTTCCTATTTTCATCCACCTTTCCCTTCATTATTCTTCACATTTCATCGCCCTATTAACCTTTCACGATATCATTTCATAAATATACTTGGGTTTCACCTTATTATTTTCCACTTTATTCATTTTAGTATTTAAATGGAATTTCTGATTAAATGTTAGAAAATCAACATGTTTCCATATATATCTCAAAAATGTGTGAGCTTTGTAATGTGTAGGAATATGTGAAGGATTAAATCAAAAGGACTTCTCGAATACTTCCTCCACCATTTCAAGATTTGAGGAGATAATTCAAGCCCATTCCAAGGAGAAGATCATGGATATTTGGTTGGAATATCTTATCCAAGATATATGAGAGATATGTGTGAGGATTTGAAGGGATTATATTTTGTAATAATGGGAAATAGGTTGAGAAAAAAGTGGATTTTTAATAATGAGATGGTTATCTTATCTTCAAGGCTCTCACATATAAAAGAGAGTTCTCTCTCTTCATGAGGGTAGTAATCAAGTAGAGAATTAGAGTAGTCATTAATGGTAGTCATTAGGATTTGAAAGAGAAAGGGATTCTTAGCTTTGATTCATGGTTTTGGATTTCATGCTTTCATTATTCTTTTATAAAGATTGATTTGATTATTTTAATATAGGATTGCTTCATTGGTGAGAGCTCTCATATGTTGTTGTGCCATTAGACTCTTCACATGTTGTATTTTCTTTTCCTTCTTGTAGTTCTCCATTTCTAGATAAATTCCATCTACGCAATTTCCCATTCCTAGATTAATTTCATTTACGTAATTCAATTTTAGTCGTGTGTTAGATTAATAATTCTATTTCAGTCGTGTGTTAGATTAATGATTCTATTTCAGTTGTGTTTTATATTAATGATTTAATTTAATTCATATCTTAAAAATTAGATTAGATTAGTTCCACTTAAATCTTGCATATACTTTGCGTGTTCTTCGTCAGTTTACGAACCCCGGGTTGAAAAATTAAATAGTTGGGCAAATACTACAATGCAATTAATTCAACATTAGTTCGGCCCAATGTAATGACTATTGTCCCCTTGTCCCGATTGTTGTTAATTTTGCAGGTCATGTTGTTCATTTGAATAGAAAAATTGTCATTCCCTTTACGATTGTTGTTCCTTTACAGGTGTTGCATCTATGGAGGCTTGGTATTGAAAACAGAAGGTAAGAACCTACATAGGCAACAAGTAAAGTGCTTGTGCCAGTGCCTACCTTTGGCTAATGCATAGAGGTTGTTTTTAGGACATCTTTAGAGCCCAACATTTTTTCATCGTTGTCGAGGAAGCACAATGGATTGAGGTATTAGTTTCTTTTTCATTTCAATTCATGCAAGTGTGATATAGACATGTTGGTAAGGGGTCATAGAAGCTCATGGGAGGAGATTCCTCATATTCTCCCTACCAGCTAGGTAAGAGTAGTTTCAATTTCTGCAAATTTCAATTTATGAAAAAAGTTTAATTCATGCAAGTGTGATCTAGACGTGTTGGTAAGGGGTCATAGAAGCTCGTGAGAGGAGACTCCTCATGTTCTCCCTACAAACTAGGTAAAAGTAGTTTCAATTTCTGCAAATTTCAATTTATGCAAGAGTGTTTAATTCATGCAAGTGTGATCTAGACGTGTTGGTAAGGGGTCATACCATCTCATGAGAGGAGACTCCTCATGTTCTCCCTACCAACTAGGTAAGAGTAGTTTCAATTTCTGCAAATTTCAATTTATGCAAGAGTGTTTAATTTCTGCAAGTGTGATCTACATGTGGTAGTTCTAAGGGTCATAGAAGCTCATGAGAGGAGACTCCTCACTATCCCTACCAACTATCGAGAGCATTTAATTTATGCAACTATGAAGAGTAATTGTTCTATTTTTTAGCAAGAGTGTTTTTATTTGAGTTTTTCATTTTGATTTGGGTGTTGTAAGAATCATTTTTTTAACATGATTTAACAATGAATGTCATCTTGGAACTACTCACTCAGATCCTAGAAGATGTCGATATTTCCTCTTCCCATGAAGAGGATATCTTGACAAGGATCAAAGATTCAAATATTCCTCCAGAAACAATTGAAGATCCAACATATGAAGACTCTTATGCATCTGATGATGGACAATTGATCGAAAAAGAGATTGAGGAAAATGAAGAGGAGTTACAGCATGATCTGAGAGAGGAACAACGCACCTATAAAAGCCTTATCGAATGATGGTTTCAAGCAAGTACTAGGTTAGATACATTTAGTTTTTATTTTTATTGTTTTAATTCACAGTTTCAACAACTAATTTTGCACATCCATACATATTCCTGACTGACAATTGTGAAATTGAAAGAGAACATATTTTTATTACTATTGTGTGCATGGCTACATTGGATGTTTGATTATACGTAACTAATCTCTCATTTCTAATTAGCGTAGTGTAGGTAGGATCTTTTCTTTTTTGCTAGAATAAGTATTCTCTCCTCCGCGCTTCGTGCGATCACGAGGATCAGAAAGTAGAATGAATGATTGGTTGATTTCAGGAATATCAATTAATTGACGAAAAAGAAAAAATTTGTCCAATCTATTTTTCGTCTTCCATTTTCTCGTAAATTTTTAATAAGCTTGCAAAATAAATTTTTATTTTATTCTTTATTTTGAAAACATAATAGAAACAAATAAATAAAAAGTTGTGCATGCTTCTGTCTGCAAATAAAAACAATAAAACAGTGAGTACATTAAAAAATAAAAATAAAAAAATATAAATATAAATGAATAAGGTTTGCAATTCATACAAGATAAGAGCTGCGCAGAAACTCCAAGTTGAAGTAGCAGTTGAAACAATGTCATGACCACACTCTTCTTGTTTTAACCATTGACCTGGTTTATTTTTGGTTTGAGTGGTAGTAACTCCATGTTTTTCTCTCGCCCTTATCCGATGGATGCCTCGAATGCAAACAAACAAAATATCATGAATTTTAAATGCACAGAAACAAACTCATAAGCTCGATCGAACAAATAAACAACTTTCAAGGTTCTTATTTTTCTACCCATCAATAATTTGACTATGACACGCACAGGCTCGCACAAATTTCTTCTTTACTATTCCTAGGCAGTACGTGTGAGAACGAAGCTGAAGATCATATATTTCTCCCACCCACAATCTGGAATGCGTGGCCTCGACCTATCAAGTCCACCTCTGTCTTGACTGGACCTGAAACCCCTCTGTATCTAACGCTGACAATGGACCTTGTGCTAGGTATATACGATACCTCCTAAGAATCTCGACCTAAATGTGCATGACAAGACTGCAAATAAAAAATGTGATTGCTCGAAGAGGATCTAAAAAATATAGCCTTTGGTCCCCAGTAGGGAATCAAAGATGTAGATGGTCAATAACTAGTTTCCAACTAGCCTTCACTAGCACATGACCCTAATTAATTTGGTTAAAATGAAATTCTCTATTTCACTGTGTAGAAATATTTTCTTGCATATTACTCACGGTTGTAATGTAAATAAAGAAAACAACATTGAAGAAGATATGCAGCCTTCACTAGGTCAAATGCAATTGCATGGCACGCATTGAGGTTGCATGACATAACTGGATGGGATAAAGGCACACTGGAATAATTGACTAAAGGAATGAGTAGGTAAGTTCATGTTGAGAGGGATCGACCAGGTAAGAAGATCCGTTTTTTCCTCATCATATCCCATAAAATCTGTTTTTAGATTCATATTCAACTGAACAAAGAAATTTTTCTGCTGGAGTTTGAACAACTAAATCTGATTTGATTGATTTGCAACAATATTTAACAGTGATTAGCAATCTTATTTCCAAATCACCAACCTCCATGTCAGGGATTGTGATTGGAAATGGGCTTATGAGTCTACCATGAGGGCACGAGAGTTTTCAATTCTGGGTTGATTGGGATGTGATCCTAACATCTGCCTATCTAAATTAGAGGATGAATTACTCAACAACGATTAGTGCGATGATTTGATGGAAGCTTCCAAGGTCTACGATATGAATAATGACGGATTCATCTCCTCAACAGAGCTTCAATAGGTGTTGTGTAATTAGGGATTCATTTAGGGGGAAGAGTTGGCGAAATACCATAGGATGTGCATATGATTCTGACTCCAATGCGCTTTTTGACTTCTCAGAATTTAAAAACATGATATACCTGCGCCTCCTGTTGATCTTCACGAGCCTTTCTGTGAGAATATTTTTGAGTGACTGTGTGGATGTCATTTTAGTGAATTTGATGTGATGGAGACTTCTTTGTAGTGTTTATTTATATTTTTGAATGACGGACTTGGTTGAAGGCTGAGTTTGCATGCCTTCCCATAATGAAGATAAAGCCCCCTTTAAGAGGCAGAGACAGGCTGCCACAAGACAGAAGAACGCAACAGTATATCAAAGCGATCGGAATCTATGAAGATGATGTTTTCATCTGTGAAGAGATTTGCTGGTGGGAAATCTCTTGCAAAGGATGCTCCACATATTTACTGGGTTTGTGTCATGTTTTTGTCATTTGATGTATTTTTTTTATTAGATTTTGTGTTGCGGTGGCATGTATGATTGACATTGTTGTCTGGTGTTGTCTACATTGTGTTATAGCCATTTTATATGCTATGGCTAACCAAGATGGTGCATCTGAAAAATAAATTAAACTTCTTACCAACTATTGGGACACGTCCTCTATGGATCTGGTATATAATCTCATTGTATTCTTCGAAAACGGATGTCGATTCTCCCTCGAAATCCTGGAAGCAGTGATTAAGCAAATCGGTGGAAGTAGGATTCAAATCGGTGGGCACCTTCACAAGTAGCAGGGGGATTCAACAGACACCACCATATCAATGCCTTCTTTGGAATCAAGTGTGATCTTTCATGAGATTCCTTGCAGACACATAGAGCTGATTACAAATGGGCTTACTAGAATGTTGCCAACTCTTTGAAGCAAAAGAAGAGGAGAGAAACCACATATCACAATAAGAATAATAATGGATATGGTGTCATGCATGCTCAATAAATAGTAGCACCTGTCTTATGAGAAAACATTCCTTTCCAGATTGCTACAATTCAAAGTGACAATGCAGACATGATACCCTTTGGCAGACTGTTTATATTTAGGGTTTTCAGTTGGTGCAAGTGGTGAATGACATAGATGGTTTCCATTTCAATTTATGCTAATAGATATAATGTGCAACCTTTAGTCCAATCTCCAAAGATCAAGATCAATAGATATAATGTGTAGCATGAGGCATCTTCCACCTGCAATGAATTATGTTCTTTTAGTAATGGCACTCAGTTGACTCGATCTCCCTAGGTGCTTTGCCCTGCAACTTAAGCTTAGCAAGTTCGATTGCTCCACATATTGTAGGAAAGAGGGCTATCGTTGCTCTCAGAATCTCGATTGCTCTGACGCTTGATGCAGGTATAAACAACCATTGTTTTGTTTTGTTTTGTTTTATGATCAAAATAAATATTTTTCTTTTATTTGTTTTTTTTATGATTTGTTTGTTTTAAAAAGATTATAATAACAAAAAAAAAATGTGTGTTTTATTATAAAAAATTGTTTTAAAAAGAATTTCATTTTATTTCTTTTCTTTTCTTATAAAAATATATATAATTTTTTTTTAATAATAATAATATATGTATATAATAATAAAAATCTTAGGTCAAGCATAATAAAATAAAATAAAAATTCATAAATGATAAAAACAAATTATATATAAAAAAAAAAACAAATAAAATTGCAAATGGACTCTTTTATAAATTCATGAAAACAATATGGAAACATGTTTTTGCAATTTTACGCTAAGAAAGAAATAAACGATGAAACGAGCGTGTGCGCAACAACCATGATAAGAGGTATAAAAACACATTTTATTTTTACTTTGTTGCATTTATACTTCTTTATGCATGTTATGTTTTCTTCAAACATCTCACAATTTTTTCATGCAGGATTTGTACTAAGTTTTTTCAGGTGCGTGGCCAATCGCATCTTGTTGTTGAAATGATTTTCAAAGATCAGAAAACTTAAAAAAAAAAACGTGTCTTTTTAACAACTTGAAGGATCCGAGTCTTATCGCACATATCATGACGTTGTTGTTACACATCGACCTTTCATAAACCTATTTGCATCATGAATGTTTACCCTCATTTTTCCTTCAAAGCACATTGGTCATCCCTGTGTTGAAGTCTATCCTTTCCTTATCCTCCATGGCTTCACATGCACCTACTTTTCTAAGTCGCATACATCTCTTTATCTTTTTCATTTCAGTTTGCCTTGTCAATAAAACTATCTAGCTCCCTTTCCATGACTACATCACCTTGCCATAAACACTATTGCTACTAAGATATTTTCATTTATAGTCCTACCAATATTTTTATCAGAACTCCCGTTAACTGATGTGGGATTCCTTAAGGCCCACCTTTCAACAAGTCTTGCCCCATTGACCTCAACACCTTATCTGGGATATATACTAGAGTGCATTTGAGTACCTAGAGGCTTGCATGCCTTAATGGCAAGTTCTCTCACTGAAAATCATGGGAATACATCAATGTCCCTTGATCGTTAAATCTTGCAAGTGGCTCGACATCAGCTCATTCATTTTCACTTCGCATGATGTACTCGGGTACCTTGGCACTCATTGACATCAAAGGTGAGTTTGCCTCGCATTGGTTAATGACATTCATCAATGGTCGGTAATCCAATGGCTTCTTTTCATGCTCGAAATCGACACATTCATTCGCATGAATAGAATCGTACCATCGGGTTTAGAAGCAGGTGAAGACTATACACTTTTCATGACTCCATCAGTAGTTGCAGTAGTATTTTCCAACTATATGAGAGTACCACAGTTCCACTTTCATACTTCCTCTTTTCCATGATTCATTTAGCAACAGTTCAGATTCCCCCACTTCACATTCTCTGATCCAACAGTCACAGTAGTTGCAACTACAACAACAGTCACTTTTTACATGATCCTACAGTAGTGACATCTTCCATGTTCTAGCAGCTGCATCAATCATATTCCTATTGCATAGTTCATCAACATTTTGGGTAAGTGGAGGTATGCTATTTTTTGAACTTTAACCATGTAATTCCTCAACTACTATCAATGAATAATTTCAAAAATTCTCTCACCAAGTTCTTCTTCCTTTTCACTTCTATGAATTATGCCGCATTGCATGAGGACATGCAACCAGTTCAGTTGGGGGTTAGGGGACTTTATTCATTATCATTACTCCATTTTTCCACTACCATCATTCCATTGGTCCTCTCATTTACCATTTATGAACATTTATTTTCCAACAATACTTTGTTGCGCTTTAAGCACTAATATACATATTGGCATGATTCACAAATATTAAAAAGGGCTTTCTTATACTCAATGATGTTTCTTTATGCACATTGATAGCATATATTTTCCAGTAAGAATATGGGCAAATTATTATCATAACAACAAGAGAAAAAATAACAAAGTGAATGGTGTTAACACAAGAACCAACATTCTTTATATTCATGGTTGTCACAAAAGAACCAACCATAAGAAAATGTCAGTTGTTACTCATGTAAATCCCATCCTGGAAACATTCATTATCATCACTCAAATCCAACATTCATATGCCAAAATTTCTTAAGAAGATCCATGCATGGTTGCATGAGGACATGCAACAAGTTAAGTTGGGGGGTATGTTGGGGATCATAAATGTCCTATTCTCATCCACCTTTCCCTTCATTATTATTCACATTTCATCGCCCCATTAACCTTTCACGATATCATTTCATAAATATACTTGGGTTTCACCTTATTATTTTCCACTTTATTCATTTTAGTATTTAAAAGGAATTTATGATTAAATGTTAGAAAATTAACATGTTTTCATATATATCTCAAAAATGTGTGAACTTTGTAATGTGTAGGAATATGTGAAGGATTAAATCAAAAGGACTTCTCGAATACTTCCTCCACCATTTCAAGATTTGAGGAGATAATTCAAGCCCATTCCAAGGAGAAGAGCATGGAGATTTGGTTGGAATATCTTATCCAAAATATATGAGATATTTGTGTGATGATTTGAAGGGATTATATTTCGTAATAATGGGAAATAGGTTGAGAAAAAAATGGATCTATAATGATGAGATGGTTATCTTATCTTCAAGGCTCTCATGTATAAAAGAGAGTGCTCTCTCTTCATGAGGGTAGTAATCAAGTAGAGAATTAGAGTAGTCATTAATGGTAGTTATTAGGATTCGAAAGAGAAAGGGATTCTTAGCTTTGATTCATGGTTTTGGCTTTCATGCTTTCATTATTCTTTTATAAAGATTGATTTGACTATTTTAATATAAGATTGCTTCATTGGTGAGAGATATCATATGTTGTTGTGCCATTCGACTCTTCACATGTTTTATTTTCTTTTCCTTCATGTAGTTCTCCATTTCTAGATAAATTCCATCTACGCAATTTCCCATTCCTAGATTAATTTCATTTATGCAATTCAATTTCAGTAGTGTGTTAGATTAATGATTCTATTTCAGTCGTGTGTTAGATTAATGATTCTATTTCAGTCATAACTTAAATATTAGATTTTATTAGTTCTTCTTAAATCTTGCATATACTTTGTGTGTGCTTCGTCAGTTTACGAACCTCGGGTTGACAAATTAAATAGTTGGAAAAATACTAAAATGCAATTAATTCAACATTAGTTAGGCCCAATGCAATGACTACTATCCCCTTGTCCCGATTGGTGTTCCCTTTCCAGGTCGTGTTGTTCATTTGAATAGAACAACTTCCATTCCCTTTACGATTTATGTTTCTTTACAGGTGTTGCATCTCTAGAGGTTGGGTATTGAAAACAGAAGGTAAGAACCTATGTAGGCAACAAGTAAAATGTTTGTGCCAATGCCTACCTTTGGCTGATGCATAGAGGTTGTTTTTAGGACATATTTAGAGCCCAACACTTATGCATGTGGTGTGCATGCTTCTAAAATTGTTAAGAATTCCTTTGTTTTTGAGATAATATCATAGAACTAAGTCTTGGGACTGCAGTGTGCCTCGCCTATGCGTGGTTGGTTGTGTTGCAAATTTTTTAAGGTAACATAGCCCAAACTGTGGGTGGTCGGGTATGTTACATATTGGTATCAGAGCTTCTATTTCAAACATCGAGCCGATATCAACCAATTTTGTTGGTCAGAGTCTCGTGGTTGAGATCGAATTTTGACCTTGAAGTTGAAAATCTTAGGAGGGATGGCGTTGTAGAATCTACGCAGGAGATAGAATGTCAGAGATCCTTTATAAGGGTTCAAAGGATCGTGACTATCCCTTTTGAATTCAGGAGTGATCGCTATTGTGGGATCAAGAGAGATCTGGGATCATTGGATCGAAGGGCAGGTGAACAAGGGTCGTCTGATGAAGGTGAAAAAAAGGTTAATTCACAACCATCAGATCTCATTGGAGAGAAATCAATGGTGGGGAGGCATTGCAGGGATTGGGAAGGAAATTAAAGCGAGAGCAAGTTGTGAGCCCACAATCTCTCAGGATTGTTGATCTTGCTAGATCAACAGATCAACAGTCGATATCGATCCCACTATGAACACGCATATTCTCTTTGCGGAGATCGAAAAGGAAATTAAAGAGTGAGAGAGTTTAGTCTTCGCAATCACTCACGGTCGTTGATCTTCAAGCAAGAGACATGTGTCAGCAGATTGGCCAGTTTGGGAATTCAAAGTTCGGGAGAATTGGAGTGTGCTAGTGTGGAAACTCCCGAAGACAAGAGTTTTGAAGCCCAAAGAGTTGAAGTGGTGGGGCATGATGACATCACTTAGAGGTGATTTGGACCCTAGAATGCAAGCGTAAAATCTTCTAAAGCCTGAAATTATGAAATGACATGGCTCGCGGACGTCACCTAGGATGACGTGGACACATGGGATGTGTGCCATGTGTCAGTGAGTTTTGAACCTATGGAGGATTGAAATGTTAGTTAGAACATGACATGTGTCACCTTCCTGATTGGATACTCCACGTGTGTGCCACATGGTGACAAATCATGTAGTCCAGAGACTTGATACTCCAGAGGAAAAATATGTGATAGCTTTCATTGGGTCGAGAAATCCTGAAGGCCCGAGTACATATCGACTCTTAATCCTAGAAGAAACACAGAACTATATCTCATAGTCTGGAGTCTTGGTACTCTGGGGGTTTTCAAGTCTCTACGAGTGAAAAGTGTCAAAGCCCGAAGTCGTGAAGGCACGCAAATCGTCGATCTAAGATCCCTTCAGGACCTTTTTCAACTGTTAGATCAAGCAATGGAAGGATGGTGTAATCACTTCGATGGATATCACTCCAGGGAGTTGAGTGACTCAAGATTTGAAATGTCTCAGAGTCTCAGATTAGCGATTTCACGTGATCTGTTGATATAAGACCCTCTGGGAGTTCTTGTGACCATTGGATCCAACAGAGGGATTAGAGGTAAGTACTTCAGAGGATTTACACTACGGGGAAGTGGAATACTCAGGAATGGAAATATCCCATAGCACTGAATTTCTAAATTGGTTTAGCATCGTCCGTCTCATTGCCTGATTAAGTTGTATTCGTTGATCTCGTTGAAGCCTCCAGATGAGGGAAGGACCGTCCATTCGGTGGGAGATTAAATATCGACTGTCTATTTTTTCTAGTGTAGTTATTAAAGGCTTCAATGAAGTGTAACTTCGGGGGAAAATAGAAGTTGACAGGGGAAAACAGCCTAAGGCCGAAGTCTGGAGGACTTGGTCCCAACACTAGTCTCATACTAAGGTAAAAAGGTCCTAGAAGTAAACCAACCATCAGAATTGGTGTTCACGCAAGATCACATGTAGAAAAACATAGAGCAAGGTGCTAAAGGATGATTAAGCCCGTGGTTTCAATTTGTGGTCACATGGAACTTGGTTTGAAGGAAGCACCTCTGCAGTTCTCGGTTTTCTATGTCAGGTAAAGGGGATGAAAGTGGTTTTTTAGGGAGCCCTAATTTTCAACTCTGATATTCGATTGGGGTGATATTTCAATCATTAGAAAGCTAATTCAGAGGAGAATGGCCTAGAATAATTCTATGTTGGATAATTTTTATAATTGATATAATTTTATTCATGAATTAAGAAGAAAAGATACATGTAAATTTAATTGATGATTTTTTTATAATATGTATAATTCTAACTAGATGATTGCTTGCAGGTTGGGCAGCTTTAGAGGTATAATCAGATCAATTCAAGAAAAATATTAGATATTAGAGTCATGGAAGCATGACAAAGCTTACAGAAGTTGGATAAGGTACTATAAAAAAAAGAATCCTCACATAGGATACGAATCTAGCAGGTTAAAAAATTCATTAAAGAGCATAGCCTTGAAGGTAGAAATGTGTAGAAAATTGAAAAGATTAAGTGTGAAAGAAATCCACTTCTGATATCAGAGTTCACAGTGGAAGAAAGATGTCAATGCTGAGAAATTGGAATTCTCTCTCACTTGAAAGGTGTCACAGAGTGAAATAAAATTCCATTGGGGAATGGTATTAAGTGTGAAAGGTGTGGTTTCACAGGGAAATATTAATGAAGTAACCTGATGAAGAACTAGTAGTAAGATTATTTGATTCAAGAATGTTGTAGTAGAATTATGGAATGTTTGACATACTTCATTCCAGGGTACTGGAATGTCTCATAAAGGTAAGTTGGGCATGATTACCCAATGGGAGTTGTCACAATTTGAGTACACTGGTTGGATTGCAGAATGACAATGTGGAACTTGGCTTGAAAGTGTTCAGACCAGGGAACCATAGTGCAAATGAACATAATGGGAGCACGCAAGGAAGAAAGGATCTGAAGGAATTCAAAGACAAACAACTACAACATAAATAGATAAATGGATAAGTGAATTAAAACAGAGATGCACTAGGGTGCATGAGGCATACAATGAAGTTAAAATGCATATGCATTAGTAGGCATGCTGACAGTGAATGCTTGGTGCATATGTATGTGTAATTTTGCATATGTACATGCTTGGATATGCATATAACATGCTTGTGAACTTAGAATAGTTTATTATTATGAGATAATGATTGAGTATGACTAATGATGGATTATGTATCCAGGAAAAATAATAGAGTAGGGTTAAATATGTGGATGTTGTTGTTGCTTATGATTTTCATCTAGGTGAAGGCCCATGAGGGTGGTAGGAATGGTGATCAAAATGATGAAAGAGGAATTTTGTGAGCTTATACAAATATCAGTTGGTCAGATAACAACAAGTAGGTTGATAACAACCAGGCATGTATGCATTTATTTTTTGTTGATGCATACATGTTGAAGGGGATTGGGGTAAGAATTCCCTCAGTTAATTTTCAGTATCTAAATTGATATGTAATGGCCAAAGGCATAGAGTATGTAAGTGTTGTTGATGCTAGGATGAATTTAGATCAAATTTCAGTTGCATATTATGCTATGTGTGGTTATTGGATCATAACCAGGTCAAGTCAGTGGACATACTCCTTCTATAACAATGAATATTCATATAGCTAGTCATGTGTGAGACCATAATATGGTTGGATATGGAAGGGTTATAGTGTTATGTGAGTTCTCAATGGCATCTAATGTATATATTATGTTTGGATTGCAACCTCTTTGTCAACACTGAAGAGCACTTAAGGATTATATTCTTGGTGTTGTGTTTGGGTGGAAAAATAAGGTAACCAAATAATTAGGCAAGCAGTAGGAAGTGGGTGGATGATGTGTTGAGTCTTTGGCCAGACATTCCAACTCATCATGGTGGAATGTATGACATAGTTATGTGGTATTATGTAGTAAATGCATGGATGCATTGTGTAGATGTGACCATGGGTATTGGCACATTGATTGTTATCTTATTAACTGTTGCATTATGAAAAGTTTGTGTGATTGATAATACATGTGTATGTAATGATGAGTTCATTCCAATTGATAGTTGGATTAATATAAGTAATTGAATTGTAGTTGTAAACAATTATAAGATCACTTTGTGATTTTGTTTTGAATCATATAT
>ML776723.1:854026-869478 GCA_009831015.1 Picea engelmannii
TTTCATCTTTTCTTTGTAAGGAGAGCAAATCAGTTGAGGGCCTCAAGAGCCTTCCATTGGAGAGGGAAGGGACCCAAGTCCTCTTTCTCCATTGTGTATCTTTGGATTTCATTTATCAGACCAGCTTATACATTGGTGATATTGGTCCATTGTCATTTGTTTTTGTTTTCATTTCTATGCTCATAGTTTTATTTAGTTTTTGTTTAATTCTTGTTAATAGCTTAGTTGTTTTCTTTCTAACCTTTTACATCACAGCTGTCATGCCTAGCAGAGCCCAAGTAGGCATGTAAGCACTCACTTTTTTCTCACACAGCGACGAAAAGAGTGCAAACAACATCATCATAGTCCATGTCAACAACAATACGTTAACAAGGACATGTGGTGCAATCAGACGATGACAAGTGTCTAAGTCCAGATGGAAATTTAGGTTACATAAGTCATGAATTTAAGTAACACATGGCAGCCACTCGGCAAGTTCCAAGTCAACAATGACATCAACAATTTACGTCACGTCGGGAGTTTGTACTTCGGGGGAAACAAGATTCTACCACTAGTAAACCGCTTGAAGCACCGAAGGTCAAAATCAACATCGATCATTGATCTAAGAACCTCACGAATTGTTCTCGACTGTTGGATCGAGTATAGTGGAAGGATAGTGTAAGGTACATTAACAACTGACAGTAGGCAGACACCACCATTTTGTGACTTATTCAGTAGGTAAAAATTCAAAGGGATTGAACTATGTCAGAGTTCTAGTAACCTTGTGTCTCGAACTGCTGAAGATCCAAAATAAGATCTGACTGTATGTCAAGAAGGAAGATTCATGGTTGAGATCCTAAAAGTGAAAAATGAGAAGTCCATTAACAACAAATCTTATTGAGGTTGTGCAGACCTCCCCCTCAACCACATATTAAGACAAAACCATCTGATCTATGAGTAAATAGATAATATGTAGTTCGGTGAAATTTACTCTGGGAGGTTTGGAAGGTCGCAAAGTCCTGGAAGGCATGAAGGACGAAGCTCTTAATTATAGAAGTAAACAAGAACCATTCACTCACCTATAGATTAAGTCATAGTCGTCGATTTGTTCGAACCCTCTGAACAAGCCAGGATCATCCAACTAATGGAAGAATGAATATTGATCGTCCGATCTGTTTCTAGGAAATATACTCTAGGAGGTTTAACGATTGAAAATATTGTAAATCACCGAGCACTGAAATCTGGAGGACTAGCTTCTAGCCCTAGTTATGGGGTACAAATGCATAAGCCATGAGGCACTGGGAACATCTCTTAAATTAATAAGCCCATAGTGCTAGCTCCTAGACATATGAAAATTTATTAAGTAGGGAATTGTTGATAACCACTCTATTAAAATTTTCTACGGAAGAATTAAATGAACACAAAGGATGAAGTCCCAAAGGATGAATCTCCGAAGTAAATGATATTTTTCCATCTGGATGTACAATTAAAGTATAATCATCGATCTTAATAAGCAATTAATCACTAGCTTGAGTTAACACATGGTCACGGTGTATGGTCACTTGGTGAAATAAAGTTCCTACGGGTCAAATCATTACAATCCATGCACCTTATGTATCTAGATATTGGTCACAATAGTTTGGTCATATGGAAAACAAAGGGGAGTTACAAGCTAAGCACCCATCAATTCCAGGTACAAGAAAATGCACCAGAGAATGAAGTAACAACTTGATTCAGATCTATTGAGAACTAAGAATGTAGGAAAAGTGTGTGATCGAAATAATGAAGCCTATCCATGACTGTTATCAACTCTTAAAGGTTGATAAACATATATATGATGATGAATTAATATTTTCGTGATATTATATGAATAATAAAGAAGGAAACACAAATGGAGATTAAGACTACAGTATCGAGCTCATGGTCATTTGAAAAAGAATGGTTTGAAGGAAGCGTCTATTTTAAGTAGTGATGGGTTAAAATATTGAAATAATTTACAAAGAATTTGAAGTCTTTAACAAATTATTAATAATAGTAATAATAGAAGTTATTATTAAATAAATGAAAGGGTGCGATGATTCATTGTCAAAAGACACAATCGTTCAAGTTTACAGCAATTGGAAGATTATATAAACAAAGAAGTATGGTGAACAAAAAATGCAGTTGAATTTGTTGAAGTATATATATATATATATATATATATATATATATATATATAATGGATTGAATGAAGATTCATTCTATCAGGTTGGTGCTTGTTTACAAGCTGGGTCTTGTAACAGAGAGTTGGGTCTCTCATAGTTGCTTGAAATTGAATATATTCAAAGATTTATTTTATGTATTCATTCAAGTTAAATTAATAAATTAAATATTTATTCTTTTATATATTGATTGATAAAATGAAATAAATATGTGTTGTTCAATTTATTTGTGAAAAGTGAAAATTGTCCAAAGTTCTGCGACACTAATTCACTCCCCCTCTCAGTGTCAAGTATCCATTTCAAAAATTGGTATCAGAGCAGGTGCCTTTAGTACAGTTTAAACACTGAAGGTAGATTCATAAGAAATGGGTGGAAAATTTGCTATCTCCACAAATGAAGCTCCCTTATTTGATGGAACAAATTATTCATCATGGAGGGAAAATATGAAAAGATATATGAAGTCAAGAGTATCTAGAATTTGGGATTCGGTAGTAAGTAAGCCATGACACTTAACTACTTTAAAGAGAAAAAACAAAACTGCAAAGAGGCAAGGAGAAACAATTCAGTAGCCTTAAAATCAATATAGGATGGATTGACTGACCAAGTCAAAGAAAATATGAAACACTACAAATCTGTTAAAGAAATATGGCTCCAACTAGAAAACTGTTATCAGAATAAAATACAAGAATAAGAGAAATCCTATAAAAGTGAGGAACAAGACTCGGATAAAAAGGATTCCTATCAGAATAAGGAACAAGACTCTAATGAAGAATATTCCTATCAAAATAAAGAACAAAACTCAGTAGAAGAGAACTCTTATAAAAATTAGGAACAAGACAAAGAAAAATAAAATTGCAATAAGATTGAAGAACATAATACATTGAAAAACATTTCTAATCATAATGAAATGAAGGATTTAATTCAATCCTTAGTCATAAATGAAGAATACAGCCTCGTCAATGAATTTAGGCATACCTTGGTAATCATTAAAGAAAAAGTACATAATCTTAAGACTGATGTTACAATTTCAATAGAAGATATTCGCATGGAACCGGGAAATGGTATACATATTAAAGTTCATATGGAGGCTATTGACAATATTGAGTATACAATTATGTGCACTCTATAAGACTTGGATAAACTTCAACAGAAAGATATGTTGTTACTTCAACAATTAGATCAATCTAACCATGAAGACCATGAACAAAGGTTTAATCTAGAAAACAAAGAAAAAGAGATCAGAAGATTGAAGATTGAAGTTGATCATCTGATAAATGAAATAGAAGAATTGAAAAAACATGATAACAAAAGAAAAGAAGTTTTAAATGAAACAGAAGACTTAGTTAATAATATAAACACTCAACTTAAGGAAGCTAAGAAAATGGAAGAAGACCTGAAGATTCAGTTGACTAAAAAGGAAGAGACATGTCACATGTTGAAATAAGAAATAGTCAATCTTAAAATGATGAATGAAAAGACAAATAATATTATCAATTTTCATAATAGCTCAGCTATCCTAGATAAGATTTGGAAGAGCCAAAGATCAACTAATGAAAAAATTGTTCTAGATACAATAAAAAAGAAGACAACAAGTGTAGCACCATTTATAAACATGAGAAAGGATCATCCTTCTCAAAAAGGAAAGGTGCAATTACAAAGCAATTACAATTCATGAACTTTGTTAAGGAATGAATCTATAGAAGTAAAAAGGAAGAAGAAAATCAAAAGATAAATCTCTCAAGCCAAAATAAATTCAAGAATGGAAACACCTTCAATACCTGAAGGAATCTATAGAAGTAAAAAGGAAGAAGAAAATCAAAAGATAAATCTCTCAAACCAAAATAAATTCAAGAATGGAAACACCTTCAATGGGTATTGCTTCTCTTGTCATATATTTGGTCATAAAGAAATGGACTGTAATAAACTAGAGAATGGATATGCAGGAAAATCCAAAAACTCAATTAGATGTTGGAGATGCAATTTTGTTGGACACACAGCAAAATTTTGTCATACAATGAGATGTTACAACTGTGATGGGTTTGAGCACAAATACCAAAACTACATGATTTCAAAAAGTCAATCCTTGAATAAGTCATTCAAGTCGAGGAGAAAACCTAATAAAATATGGAAGAAGAAATGAGACGACAAATCTCCAAAAACACAATTAGAAAGAGAAGATCCAAAAATAAAAATATCTCTTAGAAAGATATGGAGAAGAAAATCTAAAGGAGAAAGAAAGAAAGATGATATTTCTCCTGAAATTGATGAAATTAATAATAAGATATTTGTGGGTAAAAATTCTAATAAGGAATATTCTCAAAACAATGATAAAGAATCTTCTGGTGCACATAATAGTGACGTTGATGATGACTCTTCAACAGGAGAACAACCAGAAGAATTGAGTGATGATATAACTATATGCAATATCTAACATAGTTTATTGCAGGTCTTCATCTACCCAGGAATAATACAAGTTATGTATTGGTCTCAGAATGGTTATCAGTGGACAAACCCTAAATGGAAGTTTCTATGTGAGCAATAAATGGAATGAATGGAAAATTATGCAATAGTGAGGTGACGATGAAAATATACTAAGTACAAATCTGAAAATGAAAAGACTAGAAACTGAAATTTCAAAGATAGTGGTTGTGACAGACAAAATCTGAAAGATGTATGGGATGGTCAATGTGTGCTTGAGTTGGTTGGATAACTAGATCAATTCTAGTTGAATAGATTACATTCTATTAGCAATCCAAGTCATGTGGCAAGAAAAGTATAAAGTCTATCGGATCACTTTAAGAGTAGTGTACAGTAAAGAAGCATCTAGGATAAATATGGATACATATGGTTAGAGATCAAAAAGAAGTAATGGACAGGTCAAAAATTCATTTGAAAAGTATAAGATTCAGTTGCATAGTGTTCCAGTAGGACAATAGTATCTGCAGTGGAAACATTAGGATGTATATAGTGGTATACATGGAATCCTATAGAAATGGCATAGGGGGAGGTCTTGTCAAGATGAACTGCCCCTTCAGAAACAAAGGGGGAGAGAGGTTAGAAGTAGAGAGAGAAGATTGACAATGGGAGTTACCTGATTTTAGATTCTAGTCAGTAGCATACATATGGAAATAGATTAATCATAGGGTGAGCAACCATTTTCCATTGATGTCAAAGGGGGAGAGTAACTTCATAGATAAAGCATCATCACGGGGGAAGTTTTTGTATGAAGTTAGAGTGTTTCCTTCAATGACAAAGGGGAAGATTATTGGACATATTTTCATTGATGTATTGTCATTGATGTCAACAACCGATGATGCACATGAAGCTTAGAAGGGAAAGCACATTGTAGAAGTGTAATCAGGATCAAAATCCCCACGAGATAAGCCGAGACCATTGGATACGTAAGTGCTAGATCAAGGGTAGGGATTGATTGCAGAGCTCGAAGGAATAATTAAACAACTCGTTAATTCCAATCCCGCAATTAGTCTAGACCTTTAGTTCTCATTGATTCAAATATCGACAACTGTGGTTGATCTACCAACAATCGCACAACTTCAAATTGCAACGTTTGGGTGACGAGCTAAACCACTTGCAAGTTACGGTTCTGAAATCCACACCGACCGTCTGATCGTATGTAACCTTTTTGGGAGAAATAAGATCTATTGGATTTAAACCAAGGCAAAGAAACATCATAGACAGATTGAGCCATTGATCTAAGATCACAATCAACGAAGAACATTCATTTCAGGTTAAAATTTGTGAGGAGGTTACACTCCAGGTAAAACGAGAAGTAAGACACATTGCACACACATTCAGAGATCACGTCATCATAGTCCATGTTAGAAAGATTACATCAGAAAGGAAACATGGTGCAATCAGATGATGACAAGTGTTTAGGTCCAGATGGCACTTTAGGTTATGTAAGTCATGAAGTTCAGTGACACGTGGCATCCACTTGGCAAGTGCCAATTCAACAGTGATGTCAACAAGTTACGTCACATCAAGATTTTTTACTTCGGGGGAAACCAGACTCTACCACTTGTAAACTGCCCGAAGCATCGAAGGTCGAAATCAACATTGATCATCGATCTAAGAACCTCAAGACTCGTTCTTGACCATTGGATCGAGTATAGTGGAAGGATAGTGTAAGGTACATTAACAACTGAAAGCAAGCGGTCATCACCATTCTATAAATTATTCGGTAGGTAAAAATTCGGAGGGATTAAACTATCTGAGAGTTCTAGTAACCCACTGTCCTGGACTATCAAATCTCCAAAGTAAGATTTGACTACCCGTCGAGAAGGAAGATTCATGGTCGAGATCCTAAAAGTGCACAATGAGAAGTCCATTAACAAAAAATCTTGTTGAGGTTGCATAGACCATCGCTTCAACAATAGATTAAGACAAAAGCATCTGATCTATGAGTAAATAGATAATACGTACTTTGGTGAAATTTTCTTCGAGAGGTTTGGAAGGTCGCAAAGTCCTAGAAGTTGTGAAGGACGAAGTTCTGAATTCTCGAATTAAATGAGAATTGTTCACTCACCTGTAGATTAATTCATGGTCGTCGATTTGTTTGAAACCTCTGGACAAGCTAGGATCCTCCGACTAATGGAAGAATGAATATTGATCATCTAGTCTGTTTCGGGGGAATATACTTTGAGAGGTTTAACGATTGCAAATATTGTAAACCGTTGAACGCCAAAATCCAGAGGACTAGTTTCCAACCCCTAGTTATGGGGTATGAACACATAATCCATGAGGCACTGGGAACATCTCTTAAATTAATAATCCCCCAGTCATAGCTCCTAGACATATGAAAATTTATTAAGCAGGGCACTGCTAATAGGCACTCCGACGAAATTTGCTATGGAAGAATTAAATGAATACAAAGGAAAAAGTCATGAAGGACGAAGCTCTGAAGTAAATGATAGTTTCCCATATGGACGTACAATTAAAAAATAACTTTCAATCTTGATAATAAATTAATAACTAACTTGAGTTAACACCTGGTCACGCTATATGGTCACTTGGTGAAATAAAGTTCCTACGGGTCAAAGCATAACAATCCCTGCACCTAATGTATCTAGATATTGGTCACAAAAATTTGGTCATATGGAAAACAAAGGGGAGTTACAAGCTAAGCACCTGTCAATTCTAGGTCTAGGAAAATGCACCAAAGAGTGAAGTAACAACTTGATTCAGATCTATTGAGAACTAAGAATGCAACAAAAGTGTGGGATCGAAATAACAAAGTCGATCCATGACTGTGATCGACTCTTAAATCTTTATAAACATATATATGATGACGAATTAATCCTGTCATGATATTATATGAATAATAATGAAGGAAGAATAAATGGAGATTAAGTCCACAGTAACAATCCCATGGTCATGTGAAAAACAATGGTTTGAAGGAAGCACCTATTTTAAGTAGTGATGGGTTAAAATGTTGAAACAATTTATAAATAATTTGAAGTCTTTAACAAACTATTAATAATAGAAATAATAGAATTTATTATTAAATAAATGAAAGAGTGAGATGATTCATTATCAAAAGACACAATTGTTCAAGTTCACACCAATTGGAAGATTATATAAACAAAGAAGTATGGTGAACAAAAAATGTAGTTGAATTTGTTGAAGTATATATATTTATATATAATGGATTGAATGAAGATTCATTCTATTAGGTTGGTGCTTGTTTACAAGTTGGGTCTTGTATGAGGATTGGATACCTCACATCTTAGTTGGATCTGAGATCAACAATCTAGGACTTGTTATGAGGATTGGATTCCTCATTTCTCAGTTGGATCTGAAAACTACAAGTTGGGTCTTGTAACAGAGAGTTGTCTCTCATAGTTGCTTGAAATTGAAGGTATTCAAAGATTGATTTTATGTATTCATTCAAGTTAAATTAATAAATACAATATTTATTCTTTTATATATTGATTGAGAAAATGAAATAAATATGTGTTGTTTAGTTTATTTGTGAAAAGTGAAAATTGTCCAAAGTTTTGTGACACTGATTCACCCCCCTCTCTCAGTGTCAAGTATTCATTTCAACACCAAGCACATAAAATTGCACTTGCAATTTTAAAGAGACTCAAGCCTTTTCATTTTTGAATCAAGAACAAAAGAACAATTCCACTACAAAGAGACTACCTTGTTTCATTTGTGCCTTTAGTCTTCAAAAAAATGTTAAAACTACCAGAGTTGAACTTAACATACAAAGGAGAAGAAGCCACCGATTTTCTTAGAGGAAACAATAATGGAATCGAGCTCCTACAAGAATATTTGCAAGATCCTATGGAAATTCTAGAAGACTTATCCAAAATCCACGTTGGTTCTTCAAAGGACCCTTATTGAGAAATTGCTTGGTTATTTACTAGAGTTACTAGTCAGGATTCTACAACAATTATTCCCTGGATGGCCCTATATATTTACATTTTGAAGTTCATGAGAATGCCATCTTCGATTGGGAGAAGATCATATCAAATTAAATATCCACAGAAATAATGAATTTCAGAAGTGATAAGAAGTTTTATATGGAATCTTATTTGATATTTTCTATCGTACATTGCCATGTTTTTAAAGGTTTGAGTGTTGGAAAAAGGGTAAACTTGAAAATTGACCCTGTGACTATGTGGTATCAAGATCTTTGAAGGAAGAAAATTATCCATTATTTTTATGAATTTTACAATAATTTTGTGTCTGAATTTAAGAAATTACTCTTTGGAGAAGATACTTCTAGGCTTTCATTAGATGCATCAAACTTTTTGAATTCAAAGTGAATTCTGGAGAAACTGCATAATTACAACATCATTAGGATTTTATGTTCTCATGAAAATCCTATATTTCTCCCTTATTATGTGCTAGACAACTTATTTATCATATAGGTGGAAAGGTAGTATAAGTTATGGTTTCATACTTTTTATGAAAAAGGGAAAAAACAATTTATTCCTCTACCTTGGAAAGTTGGTGAAATTCTCTTTAGAGGAATTTCCAAAATTGATGAATATGTCTCTTACTTTGACCAGTTTAATTTGAATTCTGCAGAAGAAATCAAAGGGTTTGACCCTAACCATATTTTTTATAATCACATGGTATCAGTTGGGCTCAGCTCCACATTGACCAATACACTTATATTTGGAGAGGATGAGGGTGATAGTCATGACCCTCCTGTTCAAGTTGTTGATAAAAATCTTGGTGACATAGAGATTATTGTGAGCAATACCAAAGTTCATAAGAAAAGAGGGAATCCCTCAAGTGAAAATAATTCTATGTCACCCGTTGTTTCTCATGAAAGTATTTTTCCTAAATTAAATTCTCAGTCTGCAACAAACTAACAAAGAAAACCCTCAAGCAATAATTCAGATGATGATGGAGAAAAAAATCCTCCTCAAGAAAGTTTATAAAACCCTAATAAATTAAAAGTGAAAAGGAAAAGGGTTGACTCTCAGCAAGAGGGAGAAGAAAAAAATACACCTGAAAAATGATATTTTGCTTGATGATATGGACCTAAATGTTGATATTCAAAATACCCAGTTTCAAGATAACAAAGACCACGCCCAAAAAAATGTACAATCTATTGCATTGGTTGTTCAAGATGAAGTCTTCTCTGATGAAGAGACATTTTATGTACATAATTTTTTATTTGATATTTCTTCAAATAAATCGACCTTTGAAAGAACGTCAAAGAATAAAAGGGGAAATTCACGGTCCACCATTGATACTAAAAACATGTTGTCGTAAAATATATCTTCAATTCATAAGGTCATAGGGGATGCATTGTATGTTTCAATAATTAATATGGAAGAGGAAAATCTCATGCTTAAGGAGAGATTCAAATAATTGGAAGCAATACGCATGCCCCAGCCTATATTAGCTAACCCAGTCACCATAATACAACCTGACATAACTCTCCAAGTAACTTTAGATCTATTTTACCACTAGATCCATTCATTGATATAGAAGATGATAGCCCTTGTTTTTTCTTGTGTCTCAGATTGGAACAAATTATCATAAGTCGTTTCCATCTATGAATTGGTTGACATTTTACACAAATTTATGGGAAACACCAGAATCAAAGATCCATGAGAGTTAGGTACCTGAAGTGGAGGCAGCGGATAATGCACAGAGGCCGATGAGGATGACTCAACATAAGGAGCCTAGGCCTGCATATACTGGTGCATCTGATCTAAGGTCACATACTGAGCCGAGGGCCAGGAGACACCCCTGTTGAAGAAAAAGGTGTTGTATAATATGATCATCCTTTCGAATCAAATGTGATAATTGTGAATAGGATCTAATCAATTTGGGGTTAAGTCGAATGAGTCAATGGAGAAAGCTATATGACTTGAATCATAAGTATAACCAGACAAACAAGCTTATGTTCCTCATTCCAATTAAACGAGCAAGGAATTCCCTTTACTGATCAGAAGTTAAGAGCATTTTGGTACCTGATATCGGGAGGTTTAATATAAGAGTGAAGGGAATTTCAAGATTAATCATTGCTACTCGACGCTTTGTTGAAGAGAATATAAAGAAAATAATGTCACTTATTTTAGATTTATGGGACTTAGCAAAACAAATTTCCTCTCTCAGGCTCATAATTAAAAACACTAAAGAACACTTAAATGCATATTTTAAGAATGATGAAGGATTATTCACAGATGGATTTGTTATATTTATAGAAAAATTCTTGGAAATGACGGATCATAGGATAAAAAAGGAAGCTTTTCCCTCCCATAATCATATGAAACAATTAAATTGATGTTGGATTGAAAGGATTAATGCATTAAATGGGTTGTTAAATCAATTAAAACAACTAACACAAAAAATTATTGAGGCATACTAAGATTATTGGCTTGGATATTGTGGGTACCACTATTGAAGTTTCAGATCCAAGATTAATTTCAAATTCAATTATCATGAGAAGAGATAAATTTGAAGAGCAAGTGGAAAATTTAAATAAATCATCAGCCAAAAAAGTTGATAGTATGATTGAGTATACTTATAATGACATTGATATTTGGCTTGTTGAATACACAAATAAGAATGAGGACATTGAAACTATATTGAAAAAAATTTCTATTGACCATAGATAAATTGAAAGTGAATTGTCAAATATCAAAGTAAAGCAAGAAGTGATCATTTCCCCCTTAAGAGAATGTATTCAAGAATGGTTAAACAAGTCTATAATCAAGATTTGCGAATTTCCAACAGAAGCAGTTACAACCAGCCACTTAACTGCAACAAGAAAATATATAAAGAATGCATCAACTAGAAAATGAAGGAGAGAGATTCCATCATAGTAAGTCCATATTGATTGCGTACCTTCTTCCTTATTAGATTTCATATAGTTATATTTATTCTTTTATTGTAAAAGTATAATTGAATTCTGGTAACTTCATCCTTGTCTTCTTTTCAAATCTGATTGCTTGTGCTTCATTTCATTCTCTTCTCTCAATCATTTTTCTTATAAATATTTTCATGGTCCACATGAGCCCCAATCCTAGTCCATTAATGGACAAATGAATTTAAATTTCAAGTATTGTAACAAACATTATCATTTTTGAGAAATTCCAAAGAACTATGTCGTGATCGGTTTTGATTGTATTTTATAACTCTGAGTTTTGAGTATAAGATATTTGAAGTCTATCTATCAAAATATTTTTTTGATATTAATAAGTAGTACTCTTTAAAATTTCTCTTCTGCCATCGAACCATTTCTTTTCATTTGAATGTGATCACAATTTTCATTAAATTGTGATGGATGTGAGAATTTTATCACTTTCTATATGGTGTGGTATTTGAGGTTCCTCGTCCACTTCTCAGGAATTTTCCACACACACACACACACACACACACACACACACATATATATATATATTATTTTCAGTAATTTGAATTGTATTGAGCCATAAAGAGTTGGATTCAGTCATTTGATAGTATCCCATATTATTTTTGATATAAAATGTTCAAATAAATTCATAAGCCAAAGAGGAGTACCATCTCTCTAAAAATGCAGGGGGATTCATATCCTCATGAGGTTGTCGTTTCAGTCCTGATAGATTCAAACATCAACATTGGTATTGAAGTAGTTAAGAGAGTATTAGGTCAAAGTTATAGAAATAGAAACAATAGGGTTCATGTTACCAAACCTACCTTTTGATTTTCCTCGTGGATGAGACCTTTTGGATCCCTAACATATGTAAAATACCTTCAAAGAGAGTTAGATAAACACATATTGATCTTGAAATGAAATAGAGAGAAATCATAAGAACAATTTATTTTATTTTTTTACTTTTTTTCACAGAACATAACTACCCTTTCTTGTTTTCACCTCTATTCTACATCATGCCGCATTAAAAATGTTTTCATCATGAGGATTAATTTTTTTCACCATGAGGATAAAGTAAAATGATAGAATGAAATATGAAGGAGAATATAAATTCTTATGTCAATAATTTAAAATTACCAGAGATTACTAGGGAGGGGGGTTCAAAATAAAAAAACTTCGATAATAAAAAAAAAAGAGTGTGGGAGTGTCTCATTTTTTTAGGAGGGGTGTTCCTGATTGCATTTCCTTGCATCCCAATTTGTTGGGTACATGTATAATAATCTATGAAACTCATGACATTGTTTCCCAAGGAAGCAAGCAACCTATCGAACTTTAAAAAAGAACAAATATAGAGTCAAATAACTTCTATCCCAAAACATGAGTTCAATATTTTTTCTGAAAATCCAAAAATAATGTCCATAACAACCTAGTTGGTATTGACAAGGAGAAGTAAATTTAGATTCAAATAAGTTACTCATTATTTATAGGTTTTATATCTAAGGGAGAAACCATTTTTTTCGGTGGCACACAGTGAAGTCAATTTCACACTTAGTGACCTTTTATCCACCATGAAATCCATGGAAACTGCTAGAGTTTTGAAGGTTTTGTCATAAAAATTGAAATCATTAGACATTGCCTCTCTATTTTATAAATAAACATAACATGCATGCAAATATAATTCAATTACAAGTGTACAAAGTTCCAAATATATTCATAACTAGAAAATGATATCAAGAGTGAATTTTCCCATAGATTGCTTGGCATCCCTCTAAAATCTTCAGAAGTGGATGAGGAGAGGAAGAGGTTGGAATCATTACCCATCCTTCTTTGTACCAATCATGCAATTTAAAAATGATTCTCACACAATAAATATTCACCTTAAATAAAAATAAAGGGAAATTCTATATTTGATGCATTATTCCCAAATTATATCACAAATCACACATCATGAATTCAAACTTCACAATAAGATGAAATTCAATAATAAACAAAAATCCAACATGAAGGTTAAGCATTGGAATCAATCCTTCCCATGTGTTTTTATAAACACTTATTTACCAACAATCTCAATTGGATTAGAATCATAAATTTCATCATTAAAATATGGTAAAATTATATATAATAACCATGTTGAAATCATATGCAATATCCCAAATGAAGATGTTGAATCTCATAGTTGAATTGACCACCTAAATTCTAAATTTTCCTCTCCAATAGATATTTTCCACCCAACCCCCTCAAGTACTTTCCTTTCTTGAGTTTGGTTGAGTTGTGTGAGATTAGACCAAATAAAGAATCATGATGAAAAAAAAAAACAAGTCTGGATATACACTAGTGGGGAAGGTACCTCCATTACATTTGGTGGACATGTCCCCTCCACTGGGATTTGAGTAAGAAATAATTTAGATATTTTACTCTACCACAATGATTTATTGATCATCACTTCAAGGCCACTTTCACCATTTCATGGAACACATAACTATCTAACAAAATTTTGCTAAAGTTTTAGTATTGATTCTGATCCAGATTTATGAGCAGAATGAAATGAATAATAGATTGAATACCATAACACAAGGATACGGAGAACAACAAAAGATATCCAATGAAAAATAACTTATATTGAATAAATAAAATAGGATGAAACTATAAAACTACATAACTGAAACAACTTGCTCTAATGGTGGTAGTTATCTGTGAGAAGAGATGTGGCTTCTACGTGCATCCATCTGAGCAGAAAAATTACAATGAGGCTCCAAAGGCCTTTTTAACATTACTGATGAGTGCCAAACCCACAGAAATCCAAAAACCTAACCCTAGAATATGAAACGCCAAAATTTATGTGGGCCACAATGGGTAAGTTGGTACCTCAACTTCTCGTGGTCATAACTTTTGCATACAACCTCCATTTTAGGCACGTGATAGCCCATTGGAAAGGTATTTTTGAGAACTACACATTATGTCGTCAAAATCTGACTCTAACTACATTTTGATTGTGGCGAGACAAAAAAACTTTGATTATGGCCCCAAAACAGCCCTGAAATTACAAAAAGATGTATTGACATAAAAACTTCCAAAATAAGCGAGTTGGATTAGCTGGTAGGACACAAATATCCACCTCGAAGTTGTGTAGGGATTCATGTAGTCCTGGAAGTGTAGAAACCACAATTACAAATATTACAGAAGAACATGATGAACTAAAATTTTTCAAGAGGAGCCAGTTGGAATAGGTGGGTGACCACCAATATCCACCTGGATCAGTCCTCCCCCCCTAGGAAGCAATGGTCTCCATTGCGTTCAGTGCCCCTGTTGTAACAGAGTTTGAATTTTTCTCTAATTTGTGTCTTGGAGAATCACATCCTAAATATCTTGGAGAATCACATCCAGCTTATAAATTAACCAGGGATGCTCACCAAAGAACTTTATTACAAGCGCTTACATATCACAAAGGGGTGTTTTTGCTCTGGCTGCCAGACCAAGCCATCAGGGTGTATTTTCTGCTAGTTCTGATAGGTAGGTAATAAGTTACCATTTTTGTTCCTGAGTATACTAAAACTGTTAAAAGTTTCGATCGGAAACTTGGCTGATTGTGCTGGGAATCGTTGGCGTTATGGATGGGCATTTTGTGCCAAATATTACCATTGGACCTCTGGTGGTTGCTGCATTTTCCACTGGATGTATATTTGATGATTGTTGAACCGAAACAACGTGTACCAGATTTTATCAAAGCTGGTGCAGACATTGTTAGTGTTCATTGTGAGAAAACTTCAACTATCCATTTGCACTGAACACTAAATCAGATTGAGAGTCTTGGAGCGAAAGCTGGAGTAGTTTTGAACCCGGCCACTCCATTAAGTGATATAGAATATGTGCTTGATGTGGCAGAATTGGTCTTAATCATGTCAGTCAATCCCGTATTCGGTGGACAG
>ML776723.1:887451-899162 GCA_009831015.1 Picea engelmannii
TGATATGTGCTCACATATAATTGGTTATAAATGACAAATTTTGAATGCTAATTGATGAGTTTTTGTGCAAGAGGGAAGTTTTGGGAAAAAGAGCCCCACACTCATTCACCCCCCCCTCTAAGTGTGGTAGGTGTGTCCAACAAGGGCTTCAAACAGCCCCGGAAGTGTAGAACCCACAATTACAAAGAATTACAAAAGAACATGTTGAACTAAAAAATGTCAAGAGGATCTAGTTGGAATAGGTGGGTGGCCACCAATATCCACCTGGATCAGTTTCCTTAGCATCCAAACCCATTGGGTGCCCTTGTCTTTATAGGCATTTCCAAAATTATGCATTATCATCTTTCTAGGTGACATGATTCTAAATTTTATTTTTATTTAATTTTATAATTTTTTTAAATTAATCCCTTCCTAGGTGTCATGTTAAGAATACTTGTTTTTTTAATGTCAAATTTAATCTTTTTAATAAAATATTAATCTTATGAAATGCTCACTTTGGAGTTATATTTTACACAAAATTAATATTTTTTTTTTGTTTGTTAATTTGTCCAGACCTTCTTGGTAGCGGGATTAACCTTTGGCTTGAGAAACCGTGACTCAGGGGCATCTAATCCGTCAAAATCACCTGGGGATCGCACCCGGCCTAAGCCACACCAACCCTTAACATAGTTGGATTTTTTGTCCCCGCAAGTTTCAAACCGGTGACTTTTCGACATGGAGTGGCTTAACAACACACTCTGTCACCAACTGTTCTACACATCAGGGACTCGCAAAATTAATATTAGTTAGATGTCATAGTTTATTTGTTTCGTTCATAGAATCTTGTGGAACCTATTGGAAAATAAGAATTTTGCATCTTTACTACACACCCCTAATCAGATTATGTGAGGCGTTTCTCCTCCCTCGATGGAAATTATTTAAGTAGGCATGAAACCTCTACCTAATCCTACATTCCTATGCATATCCAAAAAGAAACTCCATGTCACATATTGTGACTAGGTAGGCATGTCTCCTCTACTCCTCTCAAAAAAACCATATTTCAGAGTCTACTTGGTACATCCTATGCTTATATGTTGGCTAGTTGGCAAGGCTTATCCTTGTATCCTACACATACACTTGACACACACAAAAAACATGTTATCATTGAGAATCACCCTCAGATTTCAAGAGCATAAGCCCAATGCCCATCAAAAGGTTTGTAAATGTAAATGAGTGATTAAAGGTCAAATGGACAGAACTCGGAATAAGAATGTTTTAACTCATAAATATGGGCTAGAATGCATAATAAAATGAGGTCTTAATTAACTTCAGGTAGTGGTTTTGGGTAAAATTGAATAGGAGGAAGACTTAGTGGGGAAGGTGGAAAGGTCTGCTATTAAGACAAGGTCTTTAAGAAGCCAAGAGAAGAAAAAGTTAGTCACAAGAACTCCTTAAAATTAAAGTTTAAGAACACTGAAAACCATTCATAGAAACATTATAATCAAACATTCATCATAAAAAAACCAAAGCATCTCATATGGATCATCCAATCATGAGTATTTTAGTATAAGAGGCAAAAAGATGATAAAAAAGGAAACTGACTTCTATTAATCAAAATGTCTCAAGTCTAATACATAACCAGAGAACATCTTTACTTAGTCAAAATATTACAATCAGGGAGCCCTGATCAACCATTCGAAACTCTCTAATCATTTTGAATATGTATCTATAATCAAAAGATAAAAGGAAACAACTAGATGTGCGAGTTGGTATTCCTATCCTAGGATTCTCGAAAACGACTACAATTCTAACACGTGTACTAACATATCTTAACAAACTGCTACAATTTAGGGGCCATGTTGGAAACCACTCCAACAAGAATTAAATGGCATGTCTTCTATCTTAGGTGCATTCTTCTTTAGTGCCAAGTGTCCTCCAATGATCGTATGATGCTTCCAAGCTACCACCTATGACCATTTATTCTCTCCACATCATCAAAAATCAAGAACGATTCTTGAATTTGAACCTTTGACTATGATGGCCAGTTCATAGCACCATTATGTAGTTCATTTGGTAGCCAATTATGTAGCGCCCTTTGTAAAAAAAATCTGCAGATTTTGTAGCACTTCCTGTGTAACAACTTTCCAGATTCCATAGTGCCACCCATAAAATAGCTCTACAGATTCAGTAGCGCCATTCCTATGTAACGACTCTGCGGTTTCCGTAGTGCCACTCCTCTGTAACGACTCTGTAGTTTCTATAGCACCACTCTTGTTTAACGAATCTGCAGTTTCCATAGAGCCATCCATAAAACAACTCTGCGATTTTTGTAGCACCATTGTTGAGTTTGGCTAGGATATTTTGTAGCGCCTTTTATAGTGCAATTGAAGAACATCTTGTATAGAATATTCTGTAGCACCATGGCGATACAAAATCTCTTTGTTTTTTCTATGTGATGTAATCAATTCCTCAAAAACACAAAAAACTTATTTGATGGACTAGGAACCCATAGATTCCTGTATAGGTGAAAAAAATCATACTTCCTTGATCATTTCAAACTTTCACAAAGAGATCACCCAAAAAAATGGATCTGTCATCCCCCAACTACTTCATCAATCTAACACTCCTCCTTGTTGGAGGATAAATTCCCTCTGTCATAGCAACATCTTTTTATTTTGCAGGGGTACTCCTCTTAACTGTTGGTTGATATCTTTTTATTGCAACTTGTACCAGAACATTTAAGTTCTTCTGGGCCAGTTCATCCTTGAAATGATGCAATTATTCTTTGATCTTTCTATTTTGGGACTGAAAGATTATTTTTTTCCTGTAGAGGGTCTTAAGCTGCCTATGGAAAGACATCTTAAGACCCTCTACAGGAAAAAAATAATCTTTCCATCCTGGCAAGGCTATTCTTGCTAAAAACCTTACCAGATCAAGGGTTTCATTGTACATATTGTTGGAAGATTGGTTGTTTTCATTGATGTCAGCCCTAGTCATTGGTCTTGGACCGCAAGATTGATGAAGGTATTTGGGCATAAAGGACAATTCACATGCATATACAACACCCATGGATGGATAGTATACATCATCTTATTTCCGGTGGTATGTGGCATGTCATGTGGATCCTCATGGTTGAGGAGAAATGAATTTTTGAAGATGAAAAAGTGAATTGAAGAAGGAAGTACAGGTTGCCCTTGAAGATAATTAAAGAAAAGAATTACAAAATAAGAAAGTATCAGGTCGTCTCTAATGTTAAAATAAAGTGACATAAATGATATAAATACATATCATTATACATTATTTTATGTACAAGTCTAATTTCAGAGGAAATTAGAAGTAAAGAAGGCCAGATTTCAAGGGAGGATGAAGTCTTTTGGTGATGTGTTCTAAGGTATGTAATTTAAAGGCCATCTTACCATTTTCGCTATAATGTTTTTTCTAGAATGATTCAAATGGTGAAATTGATATGGTATTCATAATATATATCAAGGTACCTATGGTAGAAAATTCATCTCTTTATTCTCTATAATTATGGAGATACACTTTGTTGAAGATATGGTTCTTGACTAGTCCTAAAGCTAGTCAATAAACATGTGTTCCAGGAAAAACAGTCATAACTTATTCATAGAGAATCCAAATGAAGTGATACCAATTTCATTCAAAATAATACGGTCTTTAATTTCTTGTGTGTGAGTTTCATAATCTGATGTTAAATATTGAGTGCAAGGCATTCTATGAAATTTCGCTCTCCTGAATAAACCTGAATTGAATAAGGTTTACCATTCTCTCTATAACTTCTTTTTGGGGAGGATTCCAAGATTGAAACTTGGAGGATTTTCAGAGAATACATTGAGTAATATTAAATACAGGATTAGATTATTCCAAGAATTGAAGAATTGCAGAAGTTGAAGAAGTCTCAGGAATCATTATCAGGTTCTATGTGATGGTTGGTTGATGGTGATGATTTAATGTAAAGTTTTATTATCTCTCATATATTCTTGGGTGGAAGGAAGGGGAAAGGATGGAGAGGTTAACCTTCTATTGATATTGGAGTATTGTATCTTCCTCATGGAGTTTTATCCCTCCCTTTGTATTTGGAAGATGTAGCTACCTTTGGAAGTCATTACTTCCCTTGAACAATAACTATTGATTATTTATCATATATTGTGCATGGTGTATTGGTGTAGTTCTTATACTATTGTTCATTGCTCATTGGATATAATTAAATGGTTTAAGTATAAGTTGAATTTTTTTCTAAATTGTACTTGACACCGATTCACCCCCCTCTTAGTATGAACAATTCGTATCAAAGAGGGTTACCTTTAGTGCAGTTTAACCACTGGAAGGAAGGTCCTAAACAGACATGGAAGACAACATTCCAAATGGGATTCCACCATTTGATGGAAGAAATTTTGAATACTGGAGTAATATAATGGAAACTTACTTGAAAGCTCGTGGGGCAAATGTTTGGTTCTCAGTTGCTTCAGGATACAATTCTTTGACGAAACCAAAGACCACAACTCAGAAGGAAGAAAAAAGGAACAACAAATTTGCAATAGATACCATCCTGGATGGATTGAAAGATTCAGTGAAATCCAAGGTGGGATCATGTGCATTAGAAAAAAGAGCTTTGGGACAAGCTACAAGACCTTTATGCAAGGGAAGAAGAAGAAGAAGACGAAGAAGTTGAATCAAATTACAACATCTCAAATTTCAAAGAAGCAAATAGAGGTCAATTATTTTTCTTTAATTGTGAAGGAGTAGGACATGTTGAATTTGAATGTCCTCATCCAAGGATTGAAAGAGATGAAACTGAAGAAGAAAAGTCAAATGAAGAAGAAGAAAATCATGAAGAATAAATGATTCAACAAGAAGATGAGAATCTTAAAAAATTGAAGCATGTTGAGATTGAAAATAGCAAGCTCAAAGACACACATAGAAAACTAAGAAGTCAATTGGGTAGTTGTGAAAATACCGTTGTAATCTTGAAGAAATAATTAGAATACTTTGAGAAAATAAGAGAAGAAACCATTTCCTTGAAAACTCTACTTCAAGAAGCAAGAAGAATAAGAGAAGTAAAGAATATCCAAATGATGAAGAAATAACAAGATCATGAGAAACTTGAACAAGAAGTTGTCTCATTGAGGAATATATTAAGATATTCTCAAGTGCCAAAAGACTTAACACATATTGGATGCATGGGTGAAACTTCATACAAAGAAGATGCAAATACCAACAAGAAGGTTGAAGAAAGAGTTGCACAAACAGTTGATGAGAAGTGGACCAGGATACCAAAAAGAAGGAATGATTACAAAAGAGATGAATATCCAAGAACACCTCCTACTTCAGGAATCAAATAAGCTTCAATCAATATGAAGGAAACTAAAAAAGGGTAGATCATGAACCTAGATGGACTACATCACAAAGAAGGTTACTTACTCCCAGGTATCAAAATTTATTTCTTGGTCATTGTTATACTTGCAAAAAATTTGGACATAAGGAAATTAATTGCAGAATCAATGAAAGGAACAACTATGCAAGAAACATGAATGGTGTAAATAGAATATTTGGAAATAACCGTGGATTTTTCAACATAAGTTATAATTCATTTTCCCCAATGATGCACAAAAATATTGTATGCTACAAATGTAATTGTATTGGTCACAAAGAACGAGATTGCAGATATATGAATCAATATGTCCCTATGCCAACCATAGTATGGAGAAGGAAATATATTCCAAACAATGAAGATTTTCGAATAGCATTGACCGCTAAAGAATGTAAAGAAGAAGATGAATGGTACATAGACAGTGGATGTTCTTCACACATGACCAGGGATCAAGAAAAAATCATTAGCTTGAAGAGAAAGGGTGGAAATGTTCCATTTGGAGATGACTCATTTGCCAAAATTCTTGGAGAAGGTGTAGTAGATCTTGGAAGCAAAACTGTAAAAGCAAAGAATGTCCTATTGGTTGAAGACTTGAAGCATAATCTACTCAGTGTTAGTAAAATGTGTGATCAAGGATATACTCTCATGTTTGACTCACAAAGATGAAAAATCAAAGAAGAATGTTCAGGAATATTGGTTTCAACTGCAACAAGAAGACCATGTAACATATACGTCCTGAAACCACGAAAAATCTCCAATGAAGAAAGAGACCATAAAAATGAAGTGTTATTAAGTGCTATATGTTCAGGGGGAGAAGCCCCAAAGAATAGAGTTTTCTTTTTCCATTAAAGTCAGGTGGAGCAACCCCAACCTTTTCCATTGATGTCAAAGGGGGAGATAAATTGAGATCATGATGACAGGGGGAGCATGAATGTTGCCATCAATGAAGAAGGGGGAGATTGTTGGAAGATTGGTTGTTGTCATTGATGTCAACCCTAGTCATTGGTCTTGGACCGCAAGATTGATGAAGGTATTTGGACATGAAGGAAAATGAACATGCAGATACAATACCCATGGATGGATAGTATACATCATGTTGTTTCTGGTGGTATTTGGCACATCATGTGTATCCCCATGGTTGAGGAGAAATGAATTTTTGAAGATGACAACGTGAATTGAAGAAGTAAGTACAGGTCGGCCCTAAAATAATTAAAGAAAAGAATTACAAAATAAGAAAGTGTCAGGTCGACCCTAATGTTAAAATAAAGTGACATAAATGGTATAAATACATATCATTATACATTCAGTTTATGTACAAGTCGAATTTCAGAGGAAATTAGAAGTAAAGAAGGCCAGATTTCAAGGGAGGATGAATTCTTTTGGTGATGTGTTCTAAGGTATGTTATTTACAGGTGATCTTACCATTTTCTCTATAATGTTTTTTTCTAAAACAATTCAGATGGTGAAATTGATATGGTATTGAGAAGAAATAGCAAGGTACATGTGGTAAAACATTGAGCTCTTTATTCGCTACAATTATGGAGATACACTCTATGGAAGATAGGGTTTTTGACTAGTCTTGAAGCTAGTCAATAAACAAGTGTTCCGGGTAAAAAAGTCATAACTTCTTCATAAAGAATCCAAATTAAGTGAGACCAATTTCATTGGAAAACATACAGGCTGTCGTTTCTTATGTGTGAGTTTTAGAATCTGATGTTAAATATTGTGAGTGGGGCATTCTGTACAAGTTCTCTCTCCTGAATAAACCATAATAGAATAAGGTCTACCATTCTCTCTATAAATTCTTTTTGGGGAGGATTCAAAGAGTGAAACTTGGAAGAGTTTCATAGAATACATTGAGTAATATTATATATAGTATTAGAGCATACCAAGAATTGAAGAATTGCAAAAGTTGAAGAAGTCTCAGGAAGCATTATCGGGTTCTATGTGATGGTTGGTTGATGGTGATGATTTAATGTAAAGTTTTATTATCTCTCATATATTCTTGGGTGGAAGGAAGGGGAAAGGATGGAGAGGTCAACCCTCTCTTGATATTGGAGGATTGTATATTCCTCATGGAGTTTTATCCCTCCCTTTATATTTGGAAGTTGTAGCTACCTTTGGAACTCATTACTTCCCTTGAACAATAACTATTGATTATTTCTCATATATTGTGCATGGTGTATTGGTGTAACTTTTATACTATTGTTCATTGCTCATTGGATATAATTAAATGGTTTAAGTATAAATTGAAAAAGTTTCTAAATTGTACTTGATATTGATTCCCCCCCCTCTCAGTATCAACACATGTCCATGAGCTCCTTCATATTTCTTCTCTTAGTCAAATTTTCTTCCTTCAAACGAGAAACTTCTTTCCTAGCATCCCTAAGTTGTCTGATCAATCTTTTGAAAGTGGTATTACTATGGGGAGTGCTAATTTGATAAACTCAATAGGTTTCTTAGTGGCTTTACCTTTATCTTTCTACTGAACAAAGTGTTATATCAATCTTTGCCTCACCATTTCTATCTTGCACAGAGGGCCTTTTTCCATTCCCCTATGCAGACTTATCATCCCTTTTTTATGAATCCAGAGCTTAAAATATACATTTTTTCACATATATGCTCCCTATCAGTTATGAAAGATGTGTATACGTTGGTTTCTCCACTACATCCCACGTACATTGAGATTTGTGCCAAAAAATACAAAATGAGGTCAAGTTTCCATGTCACGACAGAAGATCTGTGATCCTTGGACTAGAAACGTTCTGACTCGGCCCTTCAGTTGAATTCTGAAGGCTATAAGAGCACAATTTAGAGATATGGAAAAGAGGAGAAAGCATTCAACTTTGAGAGAAAAGTTACTATGGAGAAATTACTTCATATTGAGTCTGCATCCCTTTGTCCCTCAAGTCTGAACACAGTGTTCAACCCCCAAGCTCTTTCCCTATAGTTGAGAGGACCTCATTGCCTCTCTCTTATTAGCTTTCCTTTGGTGGAGGATTGAAGTGGTGGATACCTAGTTGGAAGGAACTTGGTTTCTTGGTTTCGAACCGTGCCAACACGAAAGTCTATAATTTTTTCACTTCTATTGATCAATTATTAATAGAAATACTCCTTTCCTATCCTATTGGTATCTTGAAAATATATGATTTCTATCCATGGGCGTGTTTGTAATGTTTATTAATGGATTATTCTATCTGATGTGCTAACCTCTTTTATATTATCACTGTGTACTTGCTCTACTTGTTTATTGAGAACTTCTTGCAGGTATAAAGATTTGGGTCAAAGTGCTCAACGGTGGAACATTACCAAACGTTGGATTGAGGTAGGCTTTTTTTTTGTATTGCACATTAGTTTATATAGCATATGTTGGAATTGAGTTGATTTCTATAGTCATACCTGTCTGTTGTGGTTTACCCTTGGCCATAGAGAGTTTTTCCCTTGTAACACAAAGGCCCTGTCTATCACCTCAATAGGATTCTCAATGCCTTTACCTTTATATTTCTCTTTCCTTGGAACTGAAGCCTTGGATAAACTGTTTTCTTATACAACTTCCTTGTGGGTTGATGATCTAGTAAAAGGCTTCCCGATTCTGATCTTAGCTACTGGAGCAGGTGAAGGGAAATTCAATTTCCTTCCCCTCTTGGCTATGGTTTTGGTAGATGAAAGGACTTCTTCCAATTCAAGTGTAGGAGGAGGTGAAAAAACTCTCTTTCAGGAGTGATGAACCTCCCTCTCTTCTTCTTCAATTTAATTAGGGCTTTCTTTTCCTTAAGTTGTGGGTTTTATTTTTCTTTTCCTTCTTGTTCTTATTGGGGAAACACTACTGGATGGAAAAGGGATATACATCCTATATTGAGGGGTAGAATCTATATCTAGATGCATATGGGAAGAGACAATTAATTGTTCCCAAGAAATGTTCATTTTATTCAAATCTTCCATCACCAACATCCTAATCAACCTAGTGTGGAAGACACTAGTGTCCACAGCCTTGGACTTGGCTTGGACTCTATCAGACATATTTCCCATACTTCTCAACAAATAAACAGGGATATTCATTGAGTCCTTACCAGTGAAATGTAGCAAGAATCTTATACAATACTGGCATATCATGTTAAATCTTCCCTCACATGTAAAATATATCTAGATTATATTCAACATTTTATCAAAGCCCTCAACTAGGTGGCTCCTAGGAACTCCCTTAGAAATTTTTTATTTCTGATAGTCTGGTATGAGGAAGTCCTTGGAAAAGGTAGCATTGAAGATCACATATTTGAACCACATCTCACCAGTGTTAGTTATCTCAGTGGTTACTGCAATAGAGGCCTCAGATACCTCAAACTCAAGGTTTCCCACCTTGGTCTTAATGCCATAAAAGTGTAATGAAAACTTCCTTGCTAGTTCAGGGTGTCCCCTCTGCATGTTTTGACAAAAAGAGAGGCAATAAACCCTTTGGAAAACCTCCCTAACCATAGGCTCAACATCAAATAGGTGCATGTTAGAGGGTTCAGTCCTGACCACTCTCCCTCCCTTGTGAGACTTCTTCCTTTGAGGTGTATCCATGGATATTATTAGGGAATCAAAGGTTGTAATGCTATGAGGGATAAAAGAACCAAACATAGGCAAAGATCTATGAGATTTGACAGTGACTAATGGTTACTCTTTCAAGGATTTTCCCCCAACTCACTTTTGAATTAAAAATAGACTGGTTTGATGGTTTTTATTTTTAAAATTAGAGGAAGAAACTCTGAGGAAAGGTATGCAGGAGTAAATTATTCAGTTTTATGCCACCATACAATGGTCATCAAAGATTTAAAAGGTAGGGGTTTCTATCGCACTCACTAGCAACAAACTTTGAGATAAAATGTAGGATGAAACAATGAATAAATGAGGCTAATGCATGGATCTTGTGAATACAGAAGATGGAACCGATAAATCCAAGGAAAACATAGCACTAGGACAGGGGATCTGTAGCGTAGTTTTGGTAGCGACCTTTGTAGCGCAGTGTGGACATAAGAGCCAAGTGAAAGAAGGTCATTCAAAAATGGCTTGACCTTAGTATAGGAAAATTTTAGTTGGAAAATGGCTATGGAGTCTGTGGAAGAAGAGCTACAGATGCAAAAGGGTGACAAAAGATGTAGTCTTTAGCACCAATAGCTACTAAAAGATGAGGCAGGTGTATCTTAATACTTTTCCATGCAGCTGAAAATAATCATGAAATACCTGGAGGTTGTGGTCGATGATGGAAGATCTGTAGCAAGCTATAGGAATGATACATCCACCTTAGCATCCAATTTATCTCTAGCAGTTGATCCCATAGCGCAATCTTTAGCTTTTTCTGAACTAGTGATTTCAGTAGCACCAAGATTAGGAGGAAAATTTGAAATTGATAAATAGTTAGCAAGCTCATAATGGCCAAATATCAATATTCTTTTTTAAATACAAGGGCATTGAAAACAATGGAAGACACGACATCAACTGATTATGGAAAATTACGGTAAAGGAGCATAGGACAAAGGTGCACTACAAGAACACCTAGTGAGTTGGAAGCGCCATTTTCAAATTTTGATTTGACCTCCTTAATGGACATAGGGACAACATGGAAGGATAAGGAGAATGAGTGGATGGAGTGACTTGTCAAGTTGTCAAGATCATGGAGTAAAAAATGCTTGGTGTCAATTCAAAAGATGAGTCAAAGTCATAAGCCATAAAATGAACCTAGGCTAAAATCATATGCGTGGGCCAAAAAGGTGAGCAAAAACCTAAGTCTTTATTTCTTTAGACTAACCTAAGAAAATCACAAAGAGAAAAATCAATCAAACCTAAATACTAAAGGATAAAAATTAAAACCTAAGGGACAAAAGACCCATGACAACTTCATGTGATAACACAACACATTTTTTCTTACAAAATCACAATAAATCATCTTCCAATCATATGAAAGTCAAGAAATTGAATTCATTACCCCTAGAGGTGATCCATCATCATACCATCAACATGGTCATCATGTGCACATTTGTTCTATCACAACCTAGTAACTAGATACAACATTGATCATAGTTGAATATATATAAGTCATGCCATAAACATATCATAGCCATTAGGGTTCATATTATCCTCATATGAATATTCATGGTGAATGGAGACTTATCCGTCCATTGGAGCTCCTTTTCAGGTCATGATAGATAACTTTCATAGGAGCTTCTCATGTACATGATCATCCTAACAAAACAAAATACATGATTAGAAATATCAATAGTTCACATGATAAATTGTAGCATGTCATATCCTCCTAGCCCATCTTAATATCAATCACTCATGTTATATTGAATCATATAATACA
>ML776723.1:921516-943338 GCA_009831015.1 Picea engelmannii
ACGACGACAGTCCAAACAACGAAAGAGGTGTTTTCACACTTTCAGTTGTGAAAACTGAATCGAAACCAAATTGCAATTGTCGCAAAAATGAAACAAATGTCTAGTTGCACAATGCGACGATGATTTGTCGTTTAGAAGACAACCGGTGTAGGCATCTTTTTTTAGAGCAATTAAAAAAAGGAATTGGCTGACAACAACATTGTACTTGTAATGATAAGATGAGTGTAATGCTCACCTTTATGGTATTTTCACATGTTGTGTTGCAATAGTATTCTCCTATTACTTTTATTTCACCCCATTTATAGTTTTTTACATACACAATATTTTTTTTTCCTATTGGTGGATTCAAGGGTTGTTCGTGTTATTGCAATCTCTCCATATGTTGTATGTAAGGCTTCCCCATCCACCAGAAATGCTCATATTGTTTGGAAAACAAAATGCACATCATTTTTGGTTTTTTGTACTATCCTTTTCCCTACTTATATTCAAAGTTTACAATAGAAAAAAAGGGTGAAATTATATTAATGTGGAAATAATCTCGTAATGACTCTCCAATAAATCAATAACAACCAAACATGTCATATTAATGTCTCTCCATAAAATAAAATAATAATAAAAAAAATCATTGGGAACAATGAGGCTACATAGTTAGTAGGCAATGTAGATCTATCTCAACTCACGATCTATTAATATAAAAAATGAGCATAGCCAAAAACAAAATAAACAAACATAAAGAAAAAATGGACACAAGTCAATTACCTTGGAAACCCTTTAGTGGGAAAACTAGCTACAAATAGATATTTGTTATTACCTTGGCCTATACAGCCAACCCAACATAACACTAGGTCGCTTAAAGCATATTGTAAAAGAAAGCACTGATCCTAAATTAAATAGACTTCATCACATGAAATGTCATGGGTCACCCAATACCTTGGGCCCATAAACTACCTATGGTAAACCATCGTTGACCCAGTCAAACTAACTATTGTAAACTATCAATAACTCACTCTTGACCCAGTCAATTGTGTCAAGATTAACCTAACATTTCCCCTTTAAACTTGACATGGGATAAAGACCTACCCTCCCTCAAAGTTTGTTGACTGAGTATCTAGAATTGAACACACCCCTTTAATTCTATCATCTAGGCCAATGTCTAAAACTTACATTGGTAAACCAATAAATAAGAGATATGTATGCCTAAAAAAGATATTGAAACTATATGCCCATTTACATGTGATTAAATCATATCTTCCTTTTGTTGGACCCTATGTACATTTTCCAATACTCCACTTTCCCTACTTGACCTCTTATTCATGCAGCACTAGCAACAAGATCCTCCATATCATGTGGACTTGCCATTCTCAATAGTTTTCCATCTATGCTCCATGTATCGCTAGATTCCAAGCTTGGCTAGTCCACAATAGCCATGTGATTCTCTCCAATTTTCAACCTCATACATTAAAGTCTTGAAATCCTATACTGGTCTCTAATTCTCAACCTCAAATGTTTCACTTGGCCTCTTGTGGTTTTGTTGTATCCTTGATGAAACCTTGTACATCTAGCCCATGTTTGATACTCATACTATGAACTTACATTGTTTGAAGCTCATACTATGAACTTGATTGCTTGAACTATGATGAAAGCTTCATGTGACTAGAGAGTTGAGGTAGATCATCTATCATTTTCTAAGTCTTTCAACAATTAGCATGATACACCTAAGATACTTGCTTAGTAATATTTTATTGGGTGCTCAAAATACTTGTAGTACATCATACAACACAAAATTAACTTGCATAAAGAATGGTCATTGGAATTTGTGATATGTGGAGTTGATATTTGTTTTCAATATTTAGATCTTTAGCCATGAGATTTGAGTGTTGATGCATAGTTTAGGAGTAGTGAAGAATGACATTATTTCTTAACTTTGATGTAGATGATAAGCTTAGGTGTTGTGACCTTCTTCATTCATTGTGAATTCACCATGTTGTTTTATAGTGGATTTTTTGAGAGATCTTGAGAATACGACCAATGTTAGCTTGAGTTTGGGAGAGATCACTTTTTTATTGATGCTTTGTTATTGGCATTTTTTTTAAGATGATATACCAATTCCAATGTATAGTGCTACATGTATGAGCTCTACAACTCTGTGAGTATATATGCCTTTTAAGGATATAAGGTTGGATGTTATAGTGCTACATGTATGATAAGGATATAAGGTTGGATGTTATAGTGCTACATGTATGAGCTCTACAATTATGCTAGTATATATGTCTTTTAAAGATATAAGGTTGGATATCTTTCCTCATATTCGAGACCCAATTATGTGAGTATATATGTCTTTTAAGGATATAAGGTTGGATGTCTTTCCTCATATCGGAGACCTTGTGGATCCTTGAAACGTATGTAAAAGACCTTCAAAGTGAGTTGGATAAGCATAGAGAGAAATCATAAGAGAAATTTTCTTTTTGTATTTTTTTTTGTCTTAGAACATAACTACCATTTCCAGTTTTACCAATGTTCTACCTCATGGTGCCTTGAAGAGGTTTTCACTATGAGGATGAGTTTTTTTCTTGGATCAAGATTTGCTAGGGAACCTAGTTTTCTAGTTTTCAAACCAAGATCTATCATATGATGCCTCAAAAGTTTTTTTTATCATACGGATTTTTTTCTAGGCCGTCTTCATTTCTTATGTACTCAAGGTGAGAGTGCCTATTCTTCAAAAAGTCTTAGGACTCCTCTATTGATGGAATCACATTAATTCTTCTATATTGGCATGACATAAAGTTCTAGCTTCTCCAAGGGCCCTTATACCTACATTTAAGATATAACACATGCATTCAAGCCACTTCCATGCATTTGCAAGAAAAAGCATGAGTCGTTAATTCAATATTTCCTTGCTATGCATTTGTACAAGACCTTTTCCTAACATCTTGCCCCATGTACTCCATAGTTTTGTAAGATAAGAGAAACTTCTAATTAGCCTCTTTATACTAAACCCTATCATCTATTTGGTATGTAATTGTTGTTCTCCATGTTGTGTAATAAACAAATGAATTCTTGATTTGGGATCAAGTCCATAACATCGTTATATTCTTTCATCTTTCCTTGATGTTGTTGAAAAGAATCATACCTTTCCCTTGTTCTTTGCTAAGATAGTTGGAGCATGATACTTCTTCCTATTTTGAAACCTGGATTATCTAGATTATGGTCATGTGTTGTAGAGTTTGGCTCTTTATATTTGAACATTGCAATGAACTTTGCATTGTCATGAAAATAGAGTTGATTGGCCATAAACAATGACCATTGGATTTGATAAGAGCTAGCATGTGCATAACATGGTGTTTGATTTGTGCAATAAATAATAGAGATTATTTGCTAATGTTGATTGTAATTTATGCAAAGTTGTAGAAGGATACAAATTTTTTTGAGCTCAACTATTCTTATTCTTATCCTCATGCTTGAAAATTTTACTTGTGTTCATGAAACTTGTAATTATCATAAATTTTGTTCATCTGCAACTTCTCATTTTCAAGAATGTTCGAATGTTTTATCCTAGGAACTTGTACTATATAGATAGACATTACTCTTTTAATCATAATGAAAAATGTGATTTTTCACTTTTTGTTTCTTTGATGACTTCCCTTTTCATAGAAATGTATGGAACTCTTTCAAATTTGGAAATCTATAAAACAAAACTAGCTCTTGTTCTGTAATGAATGTGAAATTATGAAAGGTGATATCTTCTTCTTTAAACAAGATTCAAAAAAATGGTTCAAAGAGGAGGGATGGGGTGGGTGTAAGAGAAAATGGGAGTGGTAAGGGTAAATAAAACATAAAATGGGTTTGAAGCCCCTTGACTTATCTATTAAATAAAAATGCTCTTGTTCATAGATAGGGTTCAAGCCATCAAAATAATGGATATAACAGACAAGGATTTATGGAAATACGAAGATAAACCATACACCAAATAATCACTTTGAATTTTCAAGCCAAAAATGATTCATTATGATGTCCCTCGTTACCAGCAACCTCAAAAAAATTGCTTTCATTCCAAAAGGTAATCTGTTCAGCCCCAAGTTGAGTCATGCCAAACAAAATTTCTTCTTTGATACCAATTCTAATTGAAAAATTAATTCATTGAGACCAACTGCATGCGAAACTAGCAGTGTGCCATGTGTAGCAACTGTTTTATAGCACATGACAATTCAAGCCTCATGCATTGTTCCCTGGTGCATGTGACAAATACTATTTATTAACCACCGAGCCTTGCATATGAAACAATTATGCATAACTAACAATAACATGCACAACCATGCATAATTATGTACAATTTCAACAAAAAAAATTAACATAAACATACACACGATAAACAAAATGTGAACAGGCATAAAAGAACACATGTCTTTTTCTATAAATAACCAACTGGATGCAGACCTCAGATGTTCCTCCCATCCATAGACCTCATTTATCATAATCTCTCAGGAGTGGGTCAACCTCAAGATGTGACTATAACTCCACCAAGGTAAAGGCTACTCTCACCTATCCCACTAAGTTCATGCAACACTCAGCAGCCAAAATGAATCCAAAGGCACCAAATTCAGTGTAGTAGCTTCGCTTCAAATCCTCTCATTCCCCTTAGTCTTTCCCACCCTAGGAAGTGTACCCCTTCTCTTCTAAAAAATACTTTGGCTATCCCACTTCCCTTCCAGGGCTTCAACAGCATGCCATCCAAGAAGCCTTAGAGATTTATGGTACTAGGAACACACAGATGCACTCAAAGAGTTATGGTGCCCACTAAACTAGCACACAAGGGAAACCTATTCCCCATCACTTTTCTCACCCAGAGAGGTTGCTCTACAGGTCTAACATCCTGGTTCTTCAAACCTATACCACCAAGGATTTATAGGGTAACAGATCCATATTTCATGAGAAGAATAAAAGGAATACAGATCTATATTATGAACATGGATATATAATTAACAATAATAGAGATACAGTAAAACTTGGCTTCAATTCAATAAATAAATATGTTGAAATTGTAAAATGCAAATTGAAAACAAGCTTTCTAGAATGGCGACGGCTTATCTCCGAGAAGACATGTGACGGATATTCTCATTCGAAGAAGATGATCATAATGAGGCTCCAAAGGAATTTTTACATCAAACATGAATATCAAAACCCTAGACATCCAAAAACCTAACCCTAGGAGATGAAGTACCAAAATCCATGTGGGCCCCGTTAGCGTAAGTTGGTGCATCAACTTCCCAGGGTTGTAACGTTTGCATACGATCTTTGTTTTAGGCGCAGAATATCCCATTGGAAAGGTCTATCTAAGGACTATACATTATTTCGTCTCACTTGACCTTGTGTTATGGTGTGATTATGGCAGGAGAAAAAAACATTGTTTAGGGCCTCAAAATTGCCTGGGAAGTTTAGGACCTGAAAAGCTAGAAAACAACTTCCAAAATGAAAACTGAAACTACCAGGATGACATATGTATGTGAGCCAGTTGGAATAGGTGGGTGTCCAATGATATCCATTTGGATCAATCCTCCCCCGTTGGGAATCAATGATCTCCATTTCATTGAGTTCCCCCATCAAAAAAGGAAATTTATGTTGAATTTGGCTCTGGGTGAGCCACTTGTCTCGGTCAAGGAGTTCCCCTTCTTTCACAACATGATAAAGATGAAACTTATGTTGGTGACTACCCTTGACCTATGTGTCCATGATATGATCAGTTTATTCTTATTCCATGCAATCAAGGTTGATCTTGATTAGTGTCAACTATTATTCAATCTATGAGGTATCCAATAATGGTGGAAAGTATGGTCGAAGGAGGTCCACATAAAACACTGGGTGCAAGCCAAGGAAGGGGGGAATGTTGAGCTCAAAATAATTTCACCCATAGACTTGGTGATGGTATATGGTCCATATCGAAGTGGACGAAGCTTTCGATGGGGTCCTGTAAGGCATTATTTTTGCAAGTGCAACCAAAATTTATCTCCCACCTTAAACTTGTGTGGCACCTGGTGTTGATCATGGTGTTTCTTGTACTTGGCATCAGACTTCTGCAAAATATCCTAAACTTGTTGGAAGATGTGTTGGATCTTCTCAATGAACCGGGTAGCTTTACCAGCTTTAGTTTGAGCATGGGATGATTTTTTCGAGGTGGCCACAAGGAGTAGAGAAACATCCATGGGACCCAATGGTTGAAATCCCAAACCCACTTGAAATGGGTTGTGGTCAGTTGAGCTATGTATGGATTTATTGTAGTTGTGTTGAAAATAGGGAAGACTCTCATCTTGTGTGTGGGGATGCTTGGAATTGTACATGCGCAGGATATGCACAATCATCCAACTGACAACCTTAGTTTGGCCATCCATCTGGGGGTGGAATGCAGTGGATTTGGTGAGCTTGGTATCCAATAGTAACCAGAGGCTTGATTAGAATGTGATGAGGAACCAACTATCCTGATTTGAGATGATGGTCTGTGGTATCCCAAAATGTTCCCACAGTCATTCAAAGAAGATCCTGATAGTGGACTCTTTTGTGATGCTCCTCTTGCAGGCGACCAGAATTTCCATTTTAGGAAAATGATCAACCACCACAAAAACATAGTCATTTCCCCACTTGGTTGATGCAAGGCTTGACATGTAGTACATCGAAATGGATTCCCAGGGCCTTTCAAGAGTAGGAATAGGGGTGTACATGCCTTGTTTCTTAATGGTCGGTTTAGCAATGTCACAGGAAGTGCATGACCTAATATACTTGTTGACATCATGTCAAAGCTTCAGATAATAGAAATTTTGTTGCAGTACTGACACTGTATTTTCTACACCAAAGTGTCTTGTCACCCAACTATAGTGTGCTTCCCAAATAATATTCTCTCACTCACTTGATGGAATGCAGATATTTCCCAGATGGCACATAATCCCATCCTGAAAATTGAAATCAGTGACGTCTGTGTTTGCGCCTAGCATATAATAGGTGGTGGAAAATTCAAGTTCTCTCTCATAGAGTTGGGGCCATTTGGAGGTCTCGTGGCTGCAGGAGTTTAGCACTTTGGTGAGTGATAGAACTGGTGGGTGGCTGAGGCAATCAACGACGCGGTTGGGGCTTCTTGTCTTATAATTGATGTTGAGATGGAACTCATGTAAGTATTTGGTCAACTTCTGATGTAGTTCATTATACAATTTTCCATATGTATGCATGAACTGAAACAGCTTATGATCAGTGTGGATGATTGTATCCTTCCCAATAATGTAATGCCTCCACTGGAGGCAATATTTCACAATGGAGTACATTTATTTGTCGTAAGTAGGGTACTTATGTACAACATATGATAGTGTCTCACTATGATAGGCCACAGGGTGTTTGTGCTGAGTGACAATTGTTCCCACAACATAGTTTGAAGCATATGTCTCGATGTCAAAGGGTTGTTGCAGGTCATGTAATGAGAGCATTGGGGATGAGCATAAGTGTTGCTTCAAATCATTGAACTCTTTTTTTTGTGACAGGTCCCACATGAAATTTTCCTTACCACCACCCCTGGTTACTTGGCTGAGGGCCCATGCAATATGGGAGAATCCCAACATGATCCTACGATAGAAATTCACAAGGCCTAAAAATATATGAAGCTTGGTGAGTGTGGTTGGGGCTGTCTAGTCACGAATTAACTGGATCTTGGCTAGATCCACATGCACCCCATTCTCATCAACAATGTAGCCTAGGTATTAGAACCTGCCCATGATGAAGGACCATTTTTCCAATTTACATATAGGTTGTGTTGTCACAGAGTGTGTACAACCTGTTGAATATGTTGCAAGTGTTCTGCCCAATTCTTGTTGTAGATGAGGATGTCATCCAAATACACTACCAAAAGTGAATTGGTGAAATCCCCGAAGATATTTTCCATCATCCTCATGAAATTTTTTGGGAATTCATCAAACCAAAGGACATGACCAACCATTCAAAAATACCTTCTTTGGACTTGAAGACAATTTTCCATACATCTGTCTTCTCTATTGGGACCTGATGGTAGCCTATAATACCCCTTTTTCCCCTAGCTTGTAAATATAACTATAAATGGCCAAGAGACTATGGTGGACTAAATATGTTTGAATGTTTGATTTGATGAACCTTTGTATAAAAGGGACATTGTATGAATTTTCTATTATTCATAGAAATTGGATATGTGTTGCACAACTGTTGAAAGGGGGGAATTTTCCAAGATAGACCATGGATGCTATGAGATAGATGGTGAGGAAACCAATAATGGTTGATATGACCCTCACCAAACTAGTACTTACTGGATGTAATTGCTCAATAATCCTCTGACCCATAAATGAATTACCAATCAGTCTTGTAGTTGGAAGGCCATCCTCAAGAGTTAATGAGGAGATGGGGTAGGTTACCCATTTGTAAGGATTCTAGGCCTGACCACTAATTGGGGATTCAGACCTAAGAAACCTTGTTGAGGAAGGAAAATAAGGAGGTAATTCAGAAGGGGACAGAGAAAGATCTACAAGAATCAGATTAGAGGAAATGATCTCCAAGAGAGAAGAGAGAAGGTTTTGCGACTCTGGAATTGAGAGAAAAGATGAGAAGCAATATCATTTTGAATATAAGAATCCATGGGAAGGATTATCACTACAAGTTGATAAAGGAGGAAAATGAGTGACTAAGTAAGTTCTCGCGTAGACCTCCTTGCTTGTTGTAGAGCAATCTGGTTTCCAAGATCCTATGGGAGGAGGAGAGTAACCTCTATCCTCGACTGTCATGGAGGAAGGGGAAAGTATCTCTCTCAGAGAATCATGGTATAGATCGGGGGTGGCAAGTGGTAAATCCATCAGGATTGGTTGTTCCTATGGTTGGGTGGAAACATGCACCCCTTTTAGCAGTCGCTTCACATTTTCCAGTTTTGATGAGAATTATCATACTCTGTGTAATATATTGGATGTGATGATTGAATGTTTTTGTTTATGGCTAAGTCTTGCAGTGCTTGAAAAGTTATTAGAAATTATCATTTACTTCTATAAAACTGTTATATATACATGGTCTTTGGTTTAACTCATTTTAGCCGCTAGATAGTTATGGGATGTAAATCCACAAGAGAGTCGAGGTAGGATTACTGAAATATCTAAGTCCTGTCAACCCTTTAAGTTTACCTTAGCGGGAATGTCAAGTTCAACTCTGTGGGAGAAGGGATTTTCCTTCAGATTTTCCACCCATGTGACTGAGGTCTCATACCCATGGCCTTAATAAAGTCTTGGTTAAAAGATGAGTGTAGCCCGAAACCTTTATGTGACCCCATATGACCCAGGGTTTGAAACTACTTTGGATTTGAGACTTTAGGACTTATGACTCAACAACCCTCAAAAGTTGTCGAAGGTCGGAGTCGTGAATTCATGAGGGCCACAGATCTAGGGATCTAGTGGAGATCTCTCTCAGCCGTTAGATCAGACTTAGGAAGGGTAGCGTTAAGTACTACGGTGAATTTTGACTTCGGGAGAATAGGATTGGTCTAGCATTGAAACTTCTCAATGAGGGAGTCATGAATTTAATCATAACCATTCCTAATAGAGGGACACATGTCCATAGATCAATGGCTATCTAGAAGTTCAAGTATTCGTTGTATAGGGATGTGCAAGTTTCCCCGGAGCTCTACAAGCCAGAGTAAATCATGGTCCTGAATGATAGGTACATGTGGTGATATATCGAGCGTGGTTCAGATATTCAGAGCTATGGAGAGGAAACTGTAAGATACACGTCGAACTCTCGAATGTAGAAATTCCGACGTAACATGGATCATTGATCCTCAGATCCTTCGAGATCCCCCTAATTCATCGATCTAAGGACTCCATTCATAACCCCTCTCAACTACCCAACCAACCAAGAATGCATCGTGGAGTGACACATGGCCCCTACTCATCCCCTATCAAATGAGAGGCTACATGGAAAGAGATCCTATAGTCTGGAGACTTGGTAATCCAAAGGAACTTTTCCAAGAGTTTTCAAGGTGTGGAAACTCCAAAAGTTGTGAATGATGAAGTGAACCTCAACCATTGATAGGTGGAGGACACTTGGCACTAGATTAGAGAGTCTGGAGACTTGTCTCTTCGAGTGATTCATGATGTAAGGAGTTGGTAAGATCTGAATCTCGAAGTCATGAAGTAATGGGAGCCATGGATATATGGATCTACATGGACAGATATCAACCATGATATTGGGGAGAAGTTAGAAGCTTGTATGTTGGGGATGACATGACTCACTGACGTCATCTAGGGTGACGTGGACCTGTAACTAAGTTTCCATGTGTCACCAGGATTTGGATGATTCACATACCCCTTATGCCTATTAGTGCATGACATGTGTCACCCCCTAATGAGGACACGTGTCACCGTGGGCCCTCACCGCATTTCAGCCTCTCATTCATGCTCGCCTGGCCAATGTGGTTGGTGACGTGACCCGAACTTCGAAATTTTTGGGGAACAACATATTAGAGGGATGATCAATGTCAATCACCGATCTCTAAATGGCCAAGTCCATGTGGAGATATTTTGGGACTTCATGGAGTAAGAGAAGGGGCATTCAATGTCGAACGTCGAAGACCCCAACTGATAATGCCCAGATAACATCAGTAGGTTGTATCTTGCAAACCATAAATCGGATTTTGGGTTGGTAGTAGTCATTAGAAATATATGAATGAGTAGAAGAGGATGAATACCTCGTAATTGGGATTTGAGATAGTTAGGAAAAGAAAAACATTTGATTCCCCATCCCATAAAGGGTATTTAAGGGTCATCTGTGTTACAAATTGGTATCATAGCATGGAAACAACACTTGGCATGCTTGGGCTCATGCACGAGTTGCATAAAAATATTATTAGATAAATTTATGGGGTAATTCCCTACCTTACCCCCCCTTCTATAAGAAACTTTTTGAACCTCTACAAGAGAGAGAGAGTAACAAAGCCTTATACTAATTGATAGATATTTTGGAAGTCTGCATTGTATGTTGCTAATGTTTCCAAATAAATAACCTGAATTCACTTTTCAATGATATGTGTTGTTCATGAATTGGTAGATTAGTAACTAAGAAAAAATGTTTTGTCAGCACTCATGCAGTCAGTGAACAACAATAAAACTACAATGTAAGGGATGGTGACACACCATGAGTTGGGTGACAAATCCTACAATAGAGAGGAAGAATCTAATGAAAGGAGGGCGGTGTAAACCCCTACAGATTTGGCTGAAACTGGAAGAAGACTCATGGCATAATTACAAAGTTATAAGGCTGATAATGAAAGGTTGATCATGGAACAGGAAAATAAGACTGAAATTAATGCAGTCTTACTGCAAAGTCTATCAGGTATACAAAGGAAACTACAACATGGTCCATCTTCTAGTCATGTGAATAGGAATCATCCTAAGAAAAATCCAAGTCCACCTAAGATATAGAAGCATGGTCTGGAAAGTGGCCACACCAAGAGGAGATACTCAAGGAAGGCCCAACATGGAGCCAAGAGACACTCATTGGAATATTCCTCTGAGGACACTAACATCTCCAAGGGATATTCTAGTGGAAAAACTAGTTCTCATTCCCAAACAAGAGGAGAGAAGAGGAAATAATCCAAGAGTCGTGACCCCAAAGAGTTCAAGAAATCCAAACCACCCATCTTCTATGGAGAGATTAATAAGGGGGAACAAGTAGAAGTTTGGCTACTCGACTTGAATAAGTACTTCAGATTCCATGACTACTTTGAACACTTAAAGGCTCACATAGCCATTTTCAACCTGAATGGGAAAGATTCTATTCGGTGGGAGGGCCTTATGAATGTGAAAGGAATCCATGAGAAGGACTTGTTATGGAAAAAATTTCAGAAATAATTCAAGAAGAAGTATATGTATGAAAATTACTTTCATGGGAAGACCAAGGAGTTATATGAACTCAAGATGGGGAGACTCACCATAGATGAGTATATCAAAAAATGTATCGATTTGATGAGGTATGTGCCCTACATAAAGGATGAAAAGGTAAATATGCAATTATTTATTAGTGGATTACCTCAATCCTGCCAGAACAGAATTGAGTTTGATGAGCCAAAGACCTTAGAAGATACTATTTAAAAGGAAAGCTATTGCTATGAGAAATTCAAGAATAAGACAGAACCCCATGAAGACTGGAAGAAGAAAATAAATTTGGGATTCAAGAAGATGGGGTTTAAATCCTCGAGATTTAATAACCATGGGAAGAGATATAGGATGAGGATTCCTACCAAAAGTGTGTATCATAAACATTTTTCATCTCGGAGTGGAAATAAACCATTCGGAGCAGTTCCAGGTAAGATTGATAACAAGAATAGAGAACCCTTGAAATGTTGGGGCTGTGGAGAGGAACATATGCTGAGGGACTATCTGCATAGGCAATAGAGCAATACGAGGGTCTACAACATCCAAGAGGCTACCACAGTCAATGATGTGGCTAGGAGCATGCCACAAATCTATGCAACCTTGGATAATAGACAAGCTAACCATCAAGCATCAATGGTGGATATGGAAGTTATGATTACCAACCATCCTATTTCCATTTTAATTAACCATGGTTCTAATTTGAGTTATGCTTCCCCTCAAACTATTGAGAAACGTAAATTGCAAAAATTTAAACATGTTAAATCATGGCTGGTACAACTAGCCACTGGAACCAAAAGAAACGTAAAAGAGGTCAAACCAACATACCAATTTGTTATAAGTGGATTTCCCACCCAAGCAAACCTAAACATACTTCCTTTAGTATATTATGACCTATTGATTGGCATGGACTGGATGGATTCCCAAAAAACCAAGTTAGATTGTTACAGTAAAAATTTGGAGTGTCAAAATGAAGAAGGAAGAAGGGTAACCCTACAAGGGATTCAAAATCATGTCTCAGTGAGACAGATATCAACCCTCCAAGTGAAGAAGTATTGCATAAAGGGATGTCCCTTGTATGAAATACAATTACTAAACTATGTTGAGAGTGACAAACCTAGCCTAGAGGACCATCCCATATTAAGAGAATATACATATATATTCACAGAAGACGTGTCAGGTCTACCTCCAAGAAGGGATATTGACTTTCCAATAGAACTTGTACCACGAGCAGTATGAATTTATAGAACACCCTATAGAATGAGTAAACCAGATCTAGTTGAGCTCAAACTATAGCTGAAGGAGATGTGGGACAAAGGATACATTTGACCTAGTGTGTCTCCATGGGGAGCACCAGCCTTGTTTGTGAAAAAGAAAGATGGCATAGTCAGTCTGTGCATATATTATAGACAACTCAATAAGATGACCATAAAGAATAAGTATCATTGATCCATGTGGATATCGGTGTCCACCCACCTTTTCCAACTGGCTCAAAACAGTTTTCTGACAATTTTGGCAATTTACTACTTTTAGCAGTTTTAAATTCCAGGGCCATTTTAAGGGCCTAAATGAAGGTTTTTCAGGATATATCTATTCAATCATATAAAAAGGAATTATTGATCCCCAAAAATTAATCTCCTCAATGATACCTTTATAATGGTCTATCACACGCCTGAAATGGAGATCGTATGCAAAAGTTACGACCCCGGGAAGTTGATGTGCTAACTTACCCAAACGTGGCCCACATGACTTTTGGCGCTTCATCTCCTAGGTTTAGGTTTTTGTATGTCTAGGGTTTTTGTATGTATAGGTTTTTTGGCATTCTTTTTTATTGTAAAAATTCCTTCAGAGCCTCATTGTAATATTCTTCTTTTGAATGCGCGCAACCGTCACATCTCTTCTCAGAGATAAGCCACCACCATTCCAGCAAGCTTGTTTCCGCTACATTTTACAGTTTCAACTTATTTTGTTATTGAATAGAAAACCAGTTTTATTGTATCTCTATTATTTTGTGTTAAGAACCTATTAATAATATTTATTCATTTCATTCTTCTCATAAAATACAGATCAGTGGTATCAGAGTGGTCTGCTCCTTGTCGTCTTAATGCATGTCTCCAACGAGGTCGAAGTACAAAGAGTTGGGTCTCGAGCTTGTTTCTCTTAAGGACAGAAGCTTTCACATGCCCAAGTGACCTCTCATGGTAGGAGAAAACAAATATGATGGGACAAGATATCCTTTCAAACTATTCATTAAGGAATCCCTCACGCAACATAGGAACGAGATGATGGATAGTTTCGCGCAAATCCTTTGGTGGCTACCAACAAGGGATGCATCTTCTTCGAACGAAGGCACTGCCCCATTCAAGGTACAAATAAACTTTGATATTCCTATATTTGAAGTTTATATAGATGCATATGATGTAGACAAGTGGTTGAATATACTAGAAGGGTATGTTTTTGTCCATAACTTTTTGAATAGAGAAAATATTACTTTTACGCTCCTCAAAGTCGTTCCCCATGTCAAAGATTGGTGGGAAACTTTCTGTGAGCAAAAGGAAATAGAGGAAACCTCATTATTTTAAATCACGGCCACCTAGGAATCCTTCAGGGATTCTATTAAGGAATAATACTACCCTATAGGAACTTATGACGACCTATATACCAAATGAACCACACTGCAACAAGAAAGAGACCAAGCAGTACCTGATTTCACAAATATCTTCCATACCTTGCGCACCAAGCTGGGTATCAAATATTCAGAGCAATATATGGTGCTCAAGTATCACAGTGATATGCATAGATACATCCAGACTGAAATGGAATTTCTGGACATCTCAACCTTGGGCACGGCCTACCAATATATCGTCAAAATCGAGCAGAAGCTCAAACAAAAGATGTGGCAATTTGTGCCTGGGAACCCCTCACAAAAAAAGACAGGAAAGGGAGGCCCCAACCCATAGAACAAAGGATAGAGAAAAGATGGACAGTATCAAGACAACTAGTCCAAGCTACAAGCAAAGAAGGACACCGAAAAGACAAAGAAGGATACCAGGAAATGGTGTGACTTCATTAAGAGCCCTTGGCATAACACTGTTGACTACCGCTCAAAGAAGTTGTTGGTGGTCGAAGTGAAAGCATCTGAATTAGATGTGGATTATCACTCTGAGCCAAAACCAGAAAGGGGAATATGGATCATTGACATGGAACCTAGTGCCACCATTGCTACCACCAAGCTCCATCCTGGTGAACCAGATGAACCAGAAGAAGGACAACACCTCTTCCATTCAAAGATGTGGGTAAAAGGTGCCTCGTTGAACTTCATTGTTGATAGCGGTAGCCAGAAGAAACTCATCTCAGTAGAGATCATCAAGCGGCTTGCCCTGGAAACAACGTCGAACCCACAAACCTACACCATTGGATGGCTCTACCAAGGAAGCAATCTTTGCGTCAGCCAATAGTGTCGACTTTCGTACAGAATCAAGCCCTTCAAAGACGAGGTATTATGTGATGTTTCTCCTATTGAAGTTTGTGATGTTATTTTGGGCCAACCTTATTTATGGAAATGTCATGTTGTATATGAGTCTAGGCCTCGTAGTGTTATTATTACTTTGAATAGGATACCTGAGTTAGTCCCACCTAGTGCTATTTCCTTGATCTCTGCTAAGAAATAAAGGTAGGTCATCTCTCAGACGGGGAAGTTTGTATTCTTCGTGATTCACTCTTAGAATAAGAGAAATATCACAACCACATCCAGGGTCTTTGCAGCCGACCTCTCCATACAGTAGAGGAAAGTAGATAAGGTCGTGGAAGAATACTCAAATATCTTCTCCTCACCTACAAGGGTACCTCTGCACTTCCAGGTCAAGCACCCCATCGATCTGACCCCCGACACACCACTTTCCAATGGGCCAGTCTATCGCCACTCTTTGTTAGAGAATGATGAGATCAAGTGATAGATCTAAGAACTGCTCCACAAGGGGCACATCCATCCCATCTCATCACCTTGCAGGTGCCCAATCGTGTTGGTACAGAAGAAATATGGAACATAGCAACTCTATATTGATTACCAAGCTCTGAATAAAATCATAGTCAGAAATTGGTACCTAATTCCTCGAATCAACAACCTCCTTGATCAACTCACAGGGGCCAAATACTTCAATAAGATTGATCTGAAGTCTGGCTACCACTAGGTCCCAATAGAAAATACAGATGTATGGAAGACCACCTTCAAGTCAAAGGAAGGCCTTTTTGAATGGTTGGTCATGCCATTTGGTTTGACAAATTCTATAGCCACTTTCATGAGGATGATGGATGATATCCTGCAACCATTCACCAATACTTTTTTAGTGGTGTATCTGGATGACATTCTAATTTACAGCAAGACTTGGGCTAAACACTTGCAGCATATTCAATAGGTTCTACACACCCGGCGGCAGCACAAGCTATACGCCAACTTGGAAAAATGCTCCTTCAACATGGAAATGGTCCATTACTTGGGATACATCATTAATCAACATGGCGTACATGTGGATCTAGCCAATATCCAAGTCATTTGTGACTAGCTAGCCCCAACCACACTCATTGGGCTTCAAAGACTCTTATGCCTTGCCAATTTATACCACAAGTTTTTGTTGGGATTCTCCCATATTGCATGGGCCCTCAACCAAATAAAAATGGGTGATGGTAAGGATAAATTTTCATGGGATCGGTCCCAACAAAAAGCATTCGATGATTTGAAGTAGTGCTTGTGCTCAACCCCAGTACTTTCACTACCAAACTTGTAGCATCCCTTTGAAATTGAGACAAATTCTTCAGACTATGCTGTGGGCACCATTCTCACTCAGCACGGCCACCCCGTGGCCTATCATAGTGAGACACTATCAAATATTGTCCATAAGTACCCTACTTATGACAAGGAAATGTACTCCATTGTACAAGCTTGCCTCCAGTGGAGACATTACATTCTTGGGAAGGAGATAGTCATCCACACTAATCATAAGCCACTATAGTTCATGCAGATAGAGGGAAAATTGCAGAATGAATGCCATCAAAAGTGGTCCACATAATTGCAGCAATTCCACCTCAAAATAAAGTATAAAACAGGAAGCACCAATCACATCGTTGATTTCCTCAGCATACCGCTAGTTGTGGCACTCACCATAGTGCTATACTCTTGTGGCGATGAGACATCTGGATGGCCCCAACTCTATGAGACAGACCCTGACTTCGCCACCACCTACCAAATGTTGGGTGCAAACACAGTTGTTGATAATTTCCATCTTCAGGATGGGTTTTTGTGTCGTATGGGCCATATCTCTGTTCCATCAAGTGAGCGAGTGAAGCTGATCTGGGAAGCCCACTACAGTCGAGTGGAAGGAAACTTCAGCGTCGAAAATATAGTGGTGATGCTATAGAAACATTTATACTGGTCGAAACTTCGACAGGAGCTCAGCAAGTATATCAGGGCCTGCACTACCTATGCTATTTCCAAACTGACCACTGAAAATAAGGGCCTATACACCCCTATTCCTACTCCTGACAGGCCATGGGATTCCATCTCAATGGACTACATGTCGGGCCTCCCGTCCACCAAGCAGGGAAATGAATGTGTTTTTGTGGTTGTTGATCTCTTTTATAAGATGGTGATTTTGGTTGCCTGCAAGAAGAGCATCACAGCAGAGGCCACTACCAATCTCTTCTTTGAACGAGTCTGGGTACATTTTGGAATCCCACAAACCATTGTCTCAAATCGGGATAGTTGATTTCTCAGCACATTCTGGTGGAGCCTCTGGTCACTGCTGGACACCAAGCTCACCAAATTCATGGCCTTCCACCCCCAAACAGATGGCCAAACCGAGGTTGTAAATCAAATGATTTTGCATATCCTTCGCATGTATAATTCAAATAACTCTCACACATGGGATGATATCCTTCCCTATGTCCATCATAGCTACAACTGAGCCCTACAAAGCTCAATCGACCACATCCCCTTTCAGGTTGGGTTTGGATTCCAACCATTGGGTCCCATACATGTTGCACTTCCCCTTACAATCACCTCGACCGACTCATCTCCTTATCCAACTGAAGTTGACAAAGTCACCCGGTTCATTGAGCAGATCCAGCGCATCCACCAACAAGTTTAAGATATCCTACAGAAGTCCAATGACAAGTACAAACAATGCCATGATCAACATCAGGTGCCACACAAGTTTCAGGTGGGTGACAAAGTTTGGTTGCACTTGCATAAAGCACGCCTTATAGACCCCATCGGAAGATTTTCCCACTCCTTTTTGGGACATACACTATCACCAAGTCCGTGGGGGACAATTCTTTTGAGCTCAACATTCCTCCCTTCCTTGGCCTCCACCTAGTGTTCAACGTGGATCTCCTTCACCCTTATTTCCCACCATTATTGGACACCTCAGAAGTAGAAGAACAGCTGACACCAATAGAGATCAACCCTGACGGCATACAACAAGCATCCAATAATCATATTGCAGACACACAGATCAAGGGCACTCGACAACAAAGGATCCATCTTTATCGAGTCGTCAAAGCAGGGCAACTCCAGCACCAAGGCTAGTGGCTCACCTAAGGCCAAATTCAGCATAAATTTCCTCATCTGATGGGGGAAATCAATGCAATGTATACCATGTCTTTCTAAGGAGGGAGGATTGATCCATATGGATATCGGTGGCCACCCACCTTTTCCAACTATCTCAAAATAGGTTTTTGGCAATTTTGGCAATTTACTATTTTTAGCAGTTTTAAATTTTGGGGCCATTTTGAGGGCCTAAATGAAGGTTTTTCAGGATTTATATCCTCAATTTTATTTAATGGAATTATTGATCCCCCAAAATGAATCTCCTCTATTATACCTTTCCAACGGGCTATCACACACCTAAAACGGATATTGTATGCAAAATTTATGACCCTGGGAAGTTGATGTACTAACTTACCTAAACAGGGTCCACATGACTTTTGGCGCTTCATCTCCTAGGGTTACGTTTTGGGATGTCTATGGATTTTGGAATTCTTGTTTATTGTAAAAATCCCTTCATATCCTCATTGTAATCTTCTTCTTTCGAAAGCACGTGGCCGTCACATCTCTTCTTAGAGATAAGTTGCCACCATTCCAACAAGTTTGTTTTCATTGCATTTTACAGTTTCAACTTATTTTGTTATTGAATAGAAAACTAGTTTTACTGTATCTCTGTTATTTTGTGTTAAGCACTTGAATAATCTATATTAATTTTATTCTACTCATAAAATCTGGATCAATCATTTAACAAGGATCGATGACTTGTTTGACCAATTAAGGGGTGATACAATCTTCCCCAAGATTGACTTGAGGTCTGGATACCATCGAGTTGAATTAAAGATGAAGACATACACAAGAAATCCTTTAGGACAATATATGGTCACTATGCATTTGTGGTGGTGCCATTTGGGCTTACCAATGCACCAACCAATTTTATGTGCTTAATGAATAACATATTCATAAATTTCTTGGATAGGTTTTTGTTGGCTTTCATTGATGATATCCTAATATATTAAAAGAATAGGGAAGAACATGAAGAGCATCTCAAGCTAGTACTCGAAGTACTAAGAGAACATCACCTATATGCTAATCTTAGTTAGTGTGAATTTTTCCAGAAACAGGCCCATTACTTAGGCCATGCTATTTCTAAGGAATGAGTTGCAGTTGATCCTAACAAGATTAAAGACATCATTGATTGCCCTACCCTAAAGGATGTATCTGATATCAAATCCTTTATGGGCCTAGCATGATGTTATAGGATATTCATAAGAGGATTCTTCAATATTGGTTTCCCAATCACCTCCCTTGAGAAAAAGGGGGTTAAATTCATTTGGACATCATAATTTGAAGAAATATTTCAAGAGATGAAATACCTTCTAACCAATGCACCTGTACTGAAGATTGCAGACCCAAACAAGTACTTCCTTGTATGTACATATTCCTGAAAGGAAGGGCTTCGAGGAGTCCTTATGCAAAAAGGACATGTGATTTGCTACGAATCCATAAAAATGAATGAGCATGAAGACAATTATGTGACCCATATCATTCATGCTATGCTAGGCTGGGCGTATCAGCGGGTATGTGCATCATAAGTAATAGTCTCGGGTGGGTAGATAGGTAGATAGTCATTCTTGTGCAGTAGGTGCAGTTATTCCCGTGCTACTATTGGGCAGTCCCGTGCGGGCAGGCGGGTAGATATGAAGAACTCTTCGTTCTGTCTCTCTCTCCGGCCAGGCAAGCCAAGGAGAGAAGTTCTACCGTTCTGTCTCTCTCTCCGGCTAGGAAGGAAGAACCACTAAAGTAAATCCCTCTCTCCGAGAAGAACCTAACCACACCGTTCTGTCTCTCCGGTTTGAGGGTCTTTAGACACTCGGCCAAAGGGTGTTAACGCTCACTCATCATATGGGTGAGGGAGAGGGGAATAAAACCAGAGAAGAAAGAAGAAGGAAGGAAATAACAGCCTTTCCCCACCAGCCAGAGACTTCTAAATATGGGACCTTTATTGAGGAATAGCCCCACCATAATCTAAAAAAAGGAAGGTTATCCCAACCCAAGGAAGGAAAGAGTAATTCATTCTTTTCCCGCCAATCCCGTAGTGGAGAAAGTGTCGTAGCGTAGCAAGCCTTTCCCGTATCGGGTAGCGTTAGTTAGCGGGTCTGCTATCTCTACCCCTTCCCGGAAGGCTATGTCTCCTATATCTACCCCATTCTGGTAGGGGAGTTTAGAGTGTTATTCCCTACTAGCATTAGTTCAAGTGAGGAGTGGGTAGCCTAGCAATATTAGTTCATGGGGATAGTTATTACCTATGTAATATTAGTTCATGGGGATAGGTAACCTAGCAATAGCTAGCTATCAATCAATAGTAGTAGTAGTAAGGGATAGGTAACCTAGAAATAGTAGTGGGGAGTGGGTAGCCTAGCAATAGTAGTTTAAGTAAGTAAGTAAGGTAAGGCGTAACGTATTGAAAGCCAGTAAGTAAGTATTGAGGGAAGAAAAGAGGACGTTTAGTATTTCCACCCTTGTCCGATGCGGACAAGTGACTACGTTCCTTTGAGGGGCTTTCAATGTCTCTAGCTATTCTATTTTACCTTGGCCGTCTCTCTTTTTAGGCACTTTCTTTTGCCCCGTGAGTCTAATGTCGGTAACTAGAGAGACAATAAAGAAGAATAAATCCTTTGGGTCTTTACAAAGACTCTGATTCTACGACGCCCCCCAGAGAAAGAAGTATATAAGGCTTTGTAAGGCACTCTCCTCAATTGGATACGCCTTCACTTGGCCACGAGCTCGTATCATTTCGGTAACTAGAGTAAAGAGAATACACCACTCTCTCAAAGTCTATCCCACGTATATTTTAGCCCACTTAATATGGAAATAATAACTCACCGAAGGGAAGGGATGGAAATAATCATTGAACGAAGGGAAGGCATGGGAAGGGATAGTCTCATACCGAAGGAAAGAAACAGGCATATCACACACTAGTAATATCCAGATTAAACTATCTTACTTATCTTACTATATGAACTATATGAGGTTATGGTTGAATCTAATATATTGACCCTAGTATTGACCTTGACTTGGTTCGGACCCTGCCCTGCTTTGTTGGGGGATCCCTGCCCTGCTTCGTTAGTGGGATAAGACCTTCACCTTGAGGTCTTGCGGACTGCCCCCTCCTTGGTTGGATTCAGGCTCGCCCACCAGCCTTCCTTTCGCCGGTCACTTCATCTTTCATACACATGAGGGGATTTCAGGCATACCTCACCCGACACGATTTCACACCTCATCTTTCACGCTTATACTTATACTACCGCGGCTATACCGCATCTATCCAGGATATACGGGCTCTATACCGCATCTTTACACGGGAAGGGTTCT